>JAOWAY010206595.1:0-16288 GCA_028565895.1 Goniobranchus geometricus | reverse complement strand
TATTATTATTATTATTATTATTATTATTATTATTATTATTATTATTATTATTATTATTATTATTATTATTATTTTGAATATCTGTTTCCTTTTCTGGCAACTTCTTTCCCTCATCTGGTGATCTTCCCTTCTACTTCTGTTCGCGCTTAATTTTAACCAGCTTTTCACCTTACTTATTGAATGGGCTTGGAGATGACCTTTGTAGCTGAAAAGAGCCCTAAAACGCCAAATGAACAAACCAAATGAACTTTCTTAACACCGAAAGATTGGTTTAAAGGTAAGTCACAAGGTCATTGATAATGTGTAATTTTTAGGTACAGGCAATCAGCCCATATTTTAAAAAGTTTATACTCTCAACTGATTTGTGTTTTCTTTTTTTTTGCAGCCACTGTTGGAGCTGAGATCAAATCCATCCAATTCTGCACTAATAGGGGTCCAGTCATTTTTGAAGTCTGGGACACTGCAGGTCAGGAGAGATTTGGTGGCCTGCGTGATGGATATTACATAGAGGGTGGGTTTTTTCAGAGGATTGTTTTATCCAACTGAAATTTACAGTCGGTTTTATTTGATATTTTTTTCTGCATTGAGCATTTATTTTTCCTGGAAATTGAGAGAACAATGTTTTTGACAATTTGCAAGGGAAAAATGTTGTTCATTACTTTTTTTTCTGAATTCATTTATTGCTAGGTAGTGAATTTTTGATTTTCCACTCTTTGCTCTGTGAATTTTTGTCTAGTCTGGTCCTACTGTTTTGTTTTGCTTTGTTTATTGTAATGCAACCTCATGTTATTGTTTTCTCCTGAATGGAGAGATGATGACTGAGTAGGTGGGGGATGGGGGTATTTGGCAAGTGATGTTTGTCTTGTCATGGGTTTGTTTCATTGTACTCTTTCTAATCCTGCTGTATTTAGGTCAATGTGCTGTTATCATGTTTGATGTTACATCTCGTGGTACCTACAAAAATGTCCCCAACTGGTACAGGGATTTGATCAGAATTTGTGACAAAATTCCTATTGTCATGTGTGGAAATAAAGTGGATCTTAAAGACAGAAAAGTGAAAGCCAAGTCAATTGTATTTCACAGAAAGAAAAATCTGCAGGTAAATTTCATCAAATTCAGGGTGCTTTATTTTCAATTTTAAACACATGGTGTGTTGTTTTCAACTGTTGTAAGTCTTTTCCTTTTTCATACAACCCTTTGCAAACAAAACTGTTTGGTTTATCTTTAATTTCAAGATTGTTTGTGTGTATGTGTGTGCGTGAGGGATTGCTAATGGTAAGAAATCCGGTTAAGGCGCTGGAAGATAATTAATAGATAATGAATCCATGCAACAATGGTATAGATAATGTGTGAATTATTCCTTCAATGTAGTCAGTAAGGTAGCATTCAAATATTTTTGTTAGTGGGTTTTTTTTTGTTTTGTTTTGTATTCATTGAAGTGTTTATTCAGAACAAATGTGTCTCATTATGCATTTGTTTAGATGGATGCTCATGGTTGCACCCAATGTCCTATTTATACATGTAATATACATGAGATATCATAAGTCTACAAATACAATATCAAACCTCCTCACTTTATATTTCTCCTGTAGTCAAGCAATATAAGTTAAAACAATCGCTTTGCAAAAGAAAGTAGAGAGTGGAAAATTGCATTTTGTTGTTTAAGGAAGAATTTTTTTGTCAATGAATTCAGAATGTGTATTTAAGAACTCTCTTCGAATTAAAGATGCTGTTTAGTTTAGAAAATTTGAAATATGTTCTTGCACACAGTTTCATTGGATAGACTAGATGGTAAAATTTTGATTCACACCAAAAAAAAAATGTTGCACAGTTTTATAGTCCCTATTGGTGTGCGCTACTCGAATTGTACTAGATGGCTCAAAAATCTCATAAAAAACAAAAGGCCTCTTACTCCAGTTTTGCTGTTCAACAAGACAAGGTGTTTAGCAAAAATAGTACTGACACATCAAAGACAGAGTTTTTGTACTTACATTTCCAGAGACACTGGATGATTTAAAGAGATGCATCACTGGTGCAGTACAGTCAGTTGCACCAGATATGAAGCAGGGAATGTAGGCTCAATTGTATTACCACATCGATAGTTGCTGAGTAACAGGCAGGGCACACATTGGGTGTCTTTAATCCCTACCGATGCTATATAAAATATGCTTTTTTTCCCTTAAGCAAGAAAATTCCCCCCCTTTGCTTCACTCGACCCAGGTAATTATGTATGCAGCTATGGCGAGAAAAGTACTCGTTTACTATTGAGGGAGTAATGGATAAATTATCTCACTGTCTGCTTCATGCTATAGAAACCAGGATGGCTCTGGTATAGATTCGTTTCAGCTTGGAAAGGACCACTACTACTAATTATTTGAACCCAGGGAGTAATTCAAAATACACCCTGTATTTTATGGTGTTTGTTGGATAGTAGTTCTTTAGGAGTTCCTCTCATTAGATGTAAGATTTGTTCATAAATTCAGCTACTGACTCACTAAATTTCATAAAAAGAGAAGCATCTCTCTATCATCTATATGTACAAATCAAATTCAAACATTTGGTGTTAAAATCTGCAGGCATCATTGCGATTGTAATATAAGTTTAAAAAAGTTTATGTTCCCCCACATTTGTTATACAACCTAGCTGATGTTTCCTCAGATTTTCTTCCATACCCCAAGGTTTTTATGATAGAAGGAAATGTTGAACAGTCAAGTTAGCATGTGATGCAACAAAGGAAATGTTGAACAGTCAAGTTAGCATGTGATGTAACAAAGGAAATGTTGAACAGTCAAGTTAGCACGTGATGTAACAAAGGAAATGTTGGAACAGTCAAGTTAGCATGGGATGTAACAAAGGAAATGTTGAACAATCAAGTTAGCATGGATGTAACAAAGGACATGTTGAACAGTCAAGTTAGCATGGATGTAACAAAGGACATGTTGAACAGTCAAGTTAGCATGTGATGTACCAAAGGAAATGTTGGAATAGTCAAGTTAGCATGTGATATAACAAAGGAAATGTTGAACAGTCAAGTTAGCATGTGATGTAATAAAGGAAATGATGAACAGTCAAGTTAGCATATGGTGTAACAAAGGAAATGTTGAACAGTCAAGTAAGCATGGGATGTAACAAAGGAAATGTTGAACAGTCAAGTTAGCATGTGACGTAACAAAGGAAATGTTGAACAGTCAAGTTAGCTTGTGATGTAACAAAGAGGTGTAAATGCCCGAACAATATGAAATGCCAAATCAAAACTGTTCATGCATCTTGCCAAATGTGGTCATTGGTGCAGTGGTAAAGATCTCCCTCTTTGTTCAAATTTCGTCCAAACTGTGTTTCAAATGTTGGCTAATTGATTAAAAATCTGTCTAGTACTACAGTAATGATCACCTAACATCCCGCCGCCTAAGTCCTTGTTCTGCCTAAGATCTGGCTTTTCTTGGAAAACGCAATTTTTTCTATGTAAATTGGCCCCTTAACATCCCGCCCTTGTTTCCTCAGTTCCGGCTGCTTTTATCAGGGTTCGCCGCTGATTGGATATGATTCTGAATGACATTGAGAGCCGCATGAGTTATCTTCTTCGTGATCTGCCTCAGATTCCGCTTTTCCACTTTTTTAAGGGGCAGGATGTTAGGCGGTGGTCACTACTGTATAAAGGAGATTCTTTAGGATGGATATTGGCATATAGATATGGATGAATAAAAATCAAAGAGGTTATGAAGGCAGAAACACTTTTGTATTGTCTCTTTGTTGATTGAATGAGAAGAAAGTGATATCCTTTTCATCATGATTGTAATTGCTGCATCTTTGATAAAAAGACTGTATTCATTATTTCTATAAAAGTCAAGGTCGGTAATCTCTTTAGTTCAACATTTGTTGCACAAGTACTACTCTTTTCTTTCAAGACAAAAGATATTTTGTGTGCTTTACACTATACCTGTATCTTAATTTCAAGGTACATCTAATTACCAATGATTACATGTAGGCCTACTATACTTTATCTCTTCATGGTTTGTTAATTTATTTTTTGTTTGTTCATTTCAGTACTTTGACATCAGTGCAAAGAGTAACTACAACATTGAGAAACCCTTTTTGTGGCTCATTCGCAAACTGGTGGGAGATCCTAATTTAACATTTGTAGAAATGCCTGCTGTGCTTCCACCTGAAATCCACCTTGATAAGGCCTTGAGATCTCAGTATGAAAAAGAGCTTGAAGTGAGTTGTTTTCACTTGTTAACTGTTTGGGAATGGGTTTTATGAATCCATACATTACTTAAAAATGATGCACTGAACATTCACCTATTACAGTGGAGTTGACCTACAACGGCGGTTTCTCAAATCCTCGATTACGCCCTATATAGCCCTTACAAATATACCCCTTTATCATGGCAGCCTATTTCACCATGCACGGCTACAACAGGGGTATCATTGATGCGATACAGTCTTTTACTATTGCATTTCAGGCTAAAACGAATCCCGCCTGCCTAATTTGCATACCACAAATGCGGTAAAAACCACTGCCTGAGATGGCAAAAACAACCATGGGCTAGAATTACAATCCAGACCCGTGTCAGTAGATTGTTACACAAGATCCACATGTGTTGGCGGCCAGGTGAACAAAAGGTCCATGTTATGCCCGTTCATTGAGAATGGACTGGGTGGGGAAGGGGGCATGAGTTGTCTGCCACACTGTCATCACTTTTATGTGAAGGACGGGGAACAGCGAATGAAGGTGAGATGGATCGGGGAGGAGGGGGGTTCTTCTTAAATACTTTATGATATTCTATTCTTTGTAGAAGGAAAAAGCGATGATGTGAGCCTACTTGTAGGATCGTGTGGCATTCGTTTCCTATTTAAAGATAGCGCCGCGAGGGAGAGCCGGATGTGTGTAGTTTCAAACTGTTGGCCGCCCAGATTGTTTGCATTTTTCTCTTTTCCCCCTTTCCTGCTTTTTTTTTTATAGCAAGACACTTTTATGACCGTGGTCAGGCATTAATCAAGAAACAGACCTAGGCCTACATCACACATATTGCCACAGTATTTCCTTCGCATTGGCAAAATATTCCCCACTCCGATCCCAAGTACGTTCATCGCAATTTTAGCATGCCCCCGTTTTCCCGTCATGCCCTGTTCGAATACATAGATCGAGAGCATCCTCTTCGAGGACATACTTAGCCTAAGGATCGTTTTATCATCAAAGCACTATACATCATGTGTATTTTTATTTGAGTCAATCTCATAGCTTAGGCCTAGAGACGAGAGCAAATGTGCCCGATGTTCTCTGTGTGAATGTATGAAGTAGTGGGCCTACGTGGCCCTTTCATTAATGATACCCCTACCATCCGTTACTTGCGATTATTTATCATAATCATTTGCTTACTGGATTGACATTCTTCTTGACGTATATTATGTGTTTATGTGTGTATGTATGTATGTGTGTATGTGTACGTATGTATGTATGTATGTATGTGTATATGCGTATGTATGTTTGTATGGATGTAAGTGTTTACTGGTTATGTGTTACTGTGTGGGCTCATGCATAATATTATATATTCTATTTTACAAAACTATGTATCTTTGTAACTATATATTCTTTTCTCTTCTTTCCTTCCTGTCTTTTGATAATAATATGTATGTTTGTTTATCATGTACCACCAAGACAATGTGCCGTTATGGACAATAAAGATGTATCTTATCTTATCTTATCTTACAGTGATTGATAGCTAAGACAACTCCACATTGATTGATATACCAATATGATAGGAGAGGATTTTGTCACTTTAATGTTAAGCTGGCAAGTCATCTCCCAACTTCCTTACCTCTGGGATTTACGTATGTTAATACTTAAAATTTAGAAATGATATTTAGAGTACATTCATCATTAAAGTCTTACACAATGTTAAAAATCAAAATCAAAACAAAACAAATATTACAAAAGTTTATGAAAAGGAAGGGCTAATCAAAACTGTGGACAAACTTGTAACCGAAATTAAAGTCACCTCTATTCTTTCATCTACTTTGAAATCCCATCGGACTTGACTGGATCGAGGTGGTGGAAAGCGCACGGAGACTAGTTTAACCCGACGATCAGGCTGCCAGCTTCAGGAAAGACAAAAATGAAACATTATAATAAAACAATCTCAACTGGCTGTAATTCTAGACTGAGTTAAAGAAAATCTGTAGCCACCTTAACATATTGATTGTTTCTTCATTTGATATTTAAGGGCTCTTTTTGAATCTCTTAGTGTCATCTCAGTGCCAATGAAAAAATCAGATGATAGAATAGTTTATAAACTAATAGCACTTAAGGATTTCAGGTGTGGAAAATAAAATGCCAAGGAGATTATAAAGAGGCATTTAAAATAAATAAAAACTCTTTATAACAGATTCATAACAATAATAGGCAACTAAATCATAGGGTGACTTTCAGGAAAGAAAAAAAAAAGAAAAAAAAAGAATAAGTTGGGCACTATAACAACCGATGATTTTCTACCACCCTTTGAGCACAATCAAAAGTATATTTATTCCATCTAAATAATAAGTGATCTGACAGTATTGGAAGTCATAGAATGTACACAACTGGGAGCATGGCCATTGATTAAGCCTCTGTCTCCTCCTCCCATGGATGGAAAGATTTGACAGTGGGCATTTATTTAAAAATCTCTCAGCTGTAAAATAGAGACACCACACAAGGACATCTCAACATATAAATACTATAATAATATGACATGTTTACCATTCTTGTAACAAGTCTAATTTTGAAGAACTATTCTACCAAATTGTGTTCATTTCAAATATCTTATCTTTTGTTTTTCTTCAAGAAAAATTTATTTAATATTTTCCACAAAATTTCTCAAGGCAAAAGGAATGCACAAACATGACTGACATGCTCGAGTGAAAAATCAATGAAATATTACAAAAGTAATGTTTCATGTAATTCCAAAGCTTTCAACTTATAATTTTGTCTAACAAATAATCAAAAAAAGCCTTTTCCAAATCTTCTTGAACAATGAATGCGACTTACTTGTTTTCGAACGAAACCAACACTTCATCATCAAAAAAGCTTTTCAAATAAGCCTGAAAAAAAAAATTTAGAAAGTCAGACATGAATTTAACAATTAAATAACAAATATACAATTTATATACAATATATGTATATATTCATCTCTTGCATCAAACTGCTAGCCGGCAGTTGGCTTGAAACACGAAAAATAAGTAGAAAAAACAATAAAAATTATATCAGAAATAACCCTGTCCCTCAAAATCCATGGGATTCCTCGAGACCCCCATATGAAAAGAAAACCCCTCAATTGGCCTGTATGTGAGAGAGAGAAAGAGAGCGAGAGAGAGAGAGAGATATGGACGGATGGATGGAGGGATGGAGGGAGGGAGGGGATGTTATGAAAACAAATGTAGGCTCCAAAACTTGTTGACATCCCACTGAAGCATTTCCTTCCCTCAAATTCTAATAATATAATATGAAAGGACAGGGGCTTCTGCATAGACCTGACTCATTGCTCGACTTTGTTGACAGCGGGGATTTGGTCCCTAAAGCCTAACGCTTTCTCAGCTTCTAAATTTCCCGACCCTTAGTAGCACTTGAGTACCTAAGTGGATAATATTCTAATGTCAATGTGTCTATCAACCCTTATTGATGATATTGCTGAATCAATACGGTTGGTAAAAAAGTAGTAACTCGGCCTAGAGCTAGAATACAAATCCCATCATGAAAGTTCCTCTTCGTGATGAAGGCCTTCGGATTGGGACAAAATAAGACTGGAAATGTCAGCCGCTGCGAAAATCGAAACGGCGTATTTTCAAAATCGGTGTAGTGGCATAATGACGGCAAAATGGCATAAGGTTGGCAGGTCTGCATTTCTCATGAGTTGTTGTGGATGGAGACCTGCCTGACCCTCCAGTCTATGAGTTCAAAGAGGCGCAACTATAAAAAGGAAGAAGTAAAACAAGAGCTCGCAAAAATGAATGTCATTAAGGCAGTGAGGCCGGATGGTATCCTCCTCATATCTTAATCATCAAAACTGCTGATACACTCCCAATGCCAGTAAGCAATATTCTTAGAAATTCCCTCCAGGTAGGTGGTCTACCAAAGAAATGCTAACAAGCAAACGTAACCCCCATTTTCGAAAAACATAGCAGAACTCAATCAAGCAACGACCGACCAGTCAGTCTAACCAGTGTATTGTGAAAAGCCATGGAAACCATGAGAAACAACGTCACGGATCATTTACAAGAAGACAGTTTGATATATGCAACATGGCTGCATCCTGGGAAGATCCTGCTTGACACAGCTTCTAGATGCTTTCGACTGCTGGACTGCCATACTTGATAATGGGTGTGTTGATGCTGTGCACTGAAAGCTTTCAACACAGTTCCTCACATGTGACTAATGTCGAAGGTCAAGGCTCATGGAATTATATGTCGTTAATTGGATAGAGGATTTCCTGTCTGAAAGGTCTCAGCGAGTTTTTGTCAATGTAAAAAATACCACAGGGGAGTGTGCTTGACCCTCTGTTGTTTGTGTTATATATATAAACGATGTTCCGCTGCATGTGAAGAGAAATGTTCGAATTTTTGCGAATGATACAAAATCTTTATGTATACACAAGAAGCAAGAGAAGACACATGACAACAGGACTCTAATCTTCTTCCTCCAAAAATGGCCTAATGACTGGCTTCTTTGGTTCCACCTGCAAAAATAGTTGAGTAATGCACCTCTGTAATTCAATGGAGCACCAGACCTACTACATGCCGGGAAAACAACTGGGTGGAAAATTCATCCCCTCGCTACTGTGCAAGTAGGGAAAGACTTGCGAGTGTACCTAGAAAGACGCCTAACTTTCAAAGACCATGTCATGCAAGCATTGAAAAAGGCTAGTAGAAACTTTGGAATCATGATGACGAACTTTCGATCACCTTCCTGAACACACATTTGTACTGCTGTATGGGGCCATGGTGAGACCCATACTGGAATCCATCACAGACAACTCTTCAGCAAAGAAATGAAAATGTACAGAAGAGGGCAATGGACTTGCTAGGACATTCAAAGGCAAAACTTAGCAGGAGAGACTCATTCCTTAAAAATTGCTGAGCCTTGAGTTCAGGAGGTGAGAGGAGAAATAATAGACAAGGCAGGTTTCACAAAACTTGGGAGTATGTGACAGACATCTATGACACTCCAAGACCCAGATTTGAAAGACGCACAGGCAGAGATAAGAGACGGCATAACTTAAACTTGCGATAAGATTCTACGCAATCAATCTTCTCAGAAAGGATAGTATGGGAATGGAATGCCCTGCCTAAATCAGTCATTGCAGCACCAAGTGTCAATGCTTTTAAATTCAGGCTAGATGCTCTGTGGAGGAAACATCCAAGTCTTTTTGATCCTGCCTGTTCTTAAGGCATTCCCTATGCGCGACGTTCTCTGGTGCAAGGTGCAGGTTTCTACAAAGAGAATTTCAAGTTCAAAAATGTGTTATCACTGGGGCCCCTGCTATTCCTCTTGTCACATAAATGACTTACCAAACGTGACTCATCTCAAGTACATATTGTAATGTTGCAAACCCCATTACCTGCTGTAAAGACTCATCAAGAACATGAATAAAATCAATTACAACAAGACCTTAAGCAACTACAAAAGGGGGCCCAAGACCAGAGTATGCAGTTCAACACAACAATTATATTATGTCCATCACCAGAAGTAGATCACCACATCAGTGCCTGTATACACAAAACAATCATATCCTTGAACAAGTGCAGGACAACCCTAACCTGGGACTAGATCTAGGGGTATCATTTTACCTGAACACAGAACACCTATCTCACAGCCTTTGTTTCCAATGTGATCTCTTTAAGTAATTTTAAGTGTTGAACATGAAAATGACACTTAAATCCGTCAGAAATGCACATTTTTTAGAAGTTGTGGTACGATCTAGTACAGACTTTATCATTTACCCCTTTGTCATTAACCCTTCAAGGAATGTTTTTTAAGATTAGGGGCTACGCTCATATCCACCCTCTCTTCAGATTCTTTTTTAATCGGAAAAGAGTTTTATTTTGCGGCAGTTTTCAATGTCAGATTTGGTCTTCTGGCTTTGAAAACCATGAGAAAACACTCAAGAAAACAATTACAAAGAACCTGAGATAAGTGTACAGGCAAAAATTTACCAATCTAGGTAGGCCCTATCACTTGAAGTGACAATCTCAAGAAGACTCAAAAAGATCTCACATGATGCAAATTCAGCTGGAATTGTATATCGTCCCACCATCCCTCGCTCTAATAATATTCATGTTTGTAAATAAAATAGTTACAAAATGAGCTGAATTCTTTTTTACTTACTTTGAACACAAGTTTTGTGCACTGTCAATACTGAGGTATATCCCACAAGGGTGTGCGAGGTGAGAGAAAAGACTAATGCGCCCACCATATTTTGTTGTTTAAATCATGTTCAGGTTACTTGTTTCTGTCATATTTCAACCCAATACTCATATGCAGTAATTGCTTAACACGAGAATACATCATCGACTCACATTAAGGGCAGACATGTTCCAACTTCTTTAACACCAACCCTTTACTAATAAACCCCTACTTGGACACAAAAGCTGCCCCCCAACCCCCACCCGTTCGGGGTGGTTCCACCACTACATTTGGGTGAGCCAGCTTTTTCTACTAGGTTGTTAGATAGCAGCATTCAAGTTTTGTAGTCAATTAGGCTACTTCTGAAAGTGAGACGTCACGTGAAGGAATTTGATTCTCATCCCATTTTTAAATCAAAACAAATACAGAAGTTCTGAGCAATTCCCTTAAACTTAACTCAATGGATAAAAACACTTGCTTGCTTGGCATGTCAAGTAAAGCCTTTCGAACCTGCCCTGCCCAAAATTTCTAATTGTTTATAATCTTCTTTCTCATTTCAGTTTCACATTTCTCAGGACCCATAGAAAGAAACACCAATGAATGGACAAATGACGAAGACAAATAAAGACAATTATGACTTGACAGAAAATAACTTCATCAACCCTCACAAAAACCAGGCCCCAACTTTTTATTGCCAACCCCATCAAATGAATCCTTCTTTATTATGACGGGAGTGACAGATATGGAATTCCTTCCGCAAATTCAATATTAACCCTACTGACTGGGGCTCATGATTTTACTGGAAGTGCATTTCTATGTCAAGGCCTTCATGACCAACTTTAGTGATAAACATCAAGGTCGCAAGCTCCCATTGGACCGTTGAAAGCGAAAGTACAACACAACATGTGAACTTAAAATAATTTGCAATTTCATTGGCTATTCTTCTAGTTTTAAATAGATATAGGTCTAACTTCCGGGTCAATTTCCTTTCATAGGGCATAAAAATTTCCCGCTTAAGTAGGTCGGGATCAATGACCAAAAGACAAAGGATGACCACTTCCCCTCACCACAAATTGATGGCCTGCGCGCTTTTCAGGATGCATTGCGCAATGACTTATCGTAATTTAGGCCCACGCTCTTCTTGGGTTAAGATTTATCTTATCAAATGCAAGCTAAAATGTTCAAAAATCCAGGAAACTCCCTAGGACCTAGACCTACACTTCTTTGGTTCTCTCAATTCTTGATTAAATTAATGTGTCCATGGTGTGGGACCAATCATTTGGGGCTACCAGTCAGAAAAAGCAGAGCCTACTACTGCTGACTACTGTCAGGTAGGCCTACAGTGGGTGAGTAGGCCTACAGCGATAGTAGATCTAGTTGCTAAAAGAGACTAACGATCTAAACATGCACACTCACTTTCAACCTGGATAATTGAGCTATCTTCCACTATCAACACAGAAACAGAAACTAAACTGAAACTAGATTATATGTATGAAGCACAGATTCCTAGACCTAGAATCTAGATTTTTTTCTAGAAAATCCTGATCTTGGCTATAATAGAACAGTCATTCTTATCCTCCTACTGGTCTTGAGAACCTAGAGATCTAGATCTAGTAAGAGTGAGATACAGACTCACATCTAGATTACATCCAGTCTTCTGATACTAATAATAATAGATCTTGAATCTAGAATCCCTGGTTTTAGTCTTGTCTTAGCTTAGAATTGCATTCTATGATAAAAAGCAATAATAACACAGCAGACTAGAATAATAAATTCCTCAGTAAGAAGCCATGGAGACAAAGCATCGAAGCAACTCAGAAGTTCGAACAACAAAAAGTTGTTGCACATAAATAATATCCTTTAAAAATAAACTCAAACCAAAAACTCTGTTTCAAATGCAAAATAATGCTGCTGTTAAGAAGATAGACTGAGTCGACACACCTTGTAGAAAACACCGTTGTTCCCGTTAACTTCAACCGAAAGCTCCTCCATTTTGGGCTTAGAACGGAAGAATAAGGATGCTGGGAAATTCTCCACGCGCTTTTATTCTCACACTTCTAAATTATTATCTTAAAATAGTAAAAGTAGTTATTTTCACGAAAATAGATGCGTACTATGGACTGATCGAGAACATCCTTGTCCATGCTGCCATGAACATCAATCTTGGTCTAGAAATTTAGCCGTACAGTCTTCACTTTACCATCATTTAATAAAGAGATTTAACTTGCTAAAGTACCTGCGCTGATATAAGTCCGTCATTCATGATACACATGTGGTTTCCTTTTTGACATGTATTTTGTATCCCAGTCCCAGAGAAGAAGAAGAAGAAGAAGGAGGAGGAGGAGGAGGAGAATTATTTTCGATAAAAAGCAACCTTGTACAGTGTTTAGGTATTATATATTATGGTGTGAGTCAGTGCTCTATTTTCACATATTGAAGACCCTTGGCGTCACCTCCCTTGATCAAGCCGAGTAAAGCGAGAAACATCATGAAAAAAGTCTTTTTCTTATTAATAATGATTGTTAAAATTAAAGCTTTTTTTGGAATTTAACTGAATAGAGAAACCCATACGTAATCATTATTTGTGGAATTTGACGGAAAGCAACTTCAGTAGCCAAAAAGTTTCACCGGTCTGATGGCCTAGTTTCCACTTCGGAACTGGGAAGTCGCGGATTCAAATCCCGACCGGCTCACACCAAGTCGCGCTTAGCGCTCAGCATTATGTGAACAGATCGTATACTGTGACTGTGTGAGTCATTCGAATTATACAATACCTTATGGATCATGTGATGCACCATAATTGCTGAGATAACCTCATGTTGAAAAGTTTCCTTAAATCCACAAAATAACTAACAAACTAAGAAGTTAAACCACCTGGATATAAGAAGGACAGAGACGACGGATATGGCGGTGTATTAATGACCATTTGAGACAAATAAAATCACCAGTGAAATAGACCTCGGTTTTACAGTGAACTGATCGCGGTGCAAGTTGAATGATGTGACATGTCACACTTCATAACAGGTTCCTGCTGTCGAAAACCCAACCGAGTGAAAGAAAAAACTACCAATCCATAAAATCTACCTGGCATCAACTGGAAAATCGACACAATATCCAAAGGAGATTCGCGGCAATTTTATAGACTAAGCCAGGTAGTTGATTTTCCAAAAAGAAACAAAAACACTCTTGAGACCTTTCTCACAGTGCGGCCAGACCTCGTCGGCCGATGTAAAAGAAATCTCAGGCCTCAGCGGCTTTCGAACAATCCACTGCGTGAAATCGATGGTCAAAGCGAAATAATTCATGTGGAACAAGAACAAAACAAATATAGGTACTTTGCCCTCAAAGAAATGCTCGAACGAGACAAAAAAAAGGAGAAAAGGTACCACTCTTACAATGTGCTTTACACCAATTCCATTTAAATTATTACTGATAAGACATTGGAATCAAATTCACTCTATTGATAAACAAATATTCTGCCACATAATCACACCAGCTATCGCTGAATGTTGACAACAAAAGTCACTGAAATCAATATATGGCCAAGGCGTACATTCAGACCAATGGCCTACAGTACATCTCCTTCGCATTGAGCGGACTAGTTTGCGAATGTCATCATGCGTTCGTTGACATAATCTGTTGTGCTGTAAGATTGCCACTGCTTGTTACAAGCTGAGAGCGGCCATTATTGCCGACTGCTCCCCCAAACCTTGACATTACGTCCGTCAATAGCCTCGCTGATACACTTGAGGTAGGTAACGCTCGTACGGTCTCCACTTGGCCTACATCCTCAATTTCACATCGTGGCGTTCAAGCTGAAGCCTAGACTCGTATGAAAATGTTACAGACTCCCATTGTTTTTGAATCCACCCAATGTGTAGTCATGCCCAGGCCATCTTGCTCAGCGATGTCGAGCAAAAAAATGTTGTACCTGTACATGCCTTCTTGCTGTTACCGCACAGTCTTTCAGTCTGCGACGAACATGCCAATGGGAAAAACTCCATGAATCTCTCTGGCATTTAGGGCTGCAGTTCTAAATCGTTTCCCTAAATGCAGTGTTCTAATGTAAGGTCTTGGGCTGGTATTGTCACCCTGGGGCGCCCAGATCTAGAAAGATGCCAGATGTAGTTGTGGCAAAACATGAGCATGCAGGAACTTCAAGAATAAAATCTGAGACCAAAAGAGGCAAAGATTCAGCCTATCATAAAAGATCAATTTTGATAATCAAGGAATGAAAGAAGTAAAATCACATAAAATAGATGTCCTGGGGTGGTTACCGACAAAATTCTCACATGTCAGCATAAACTTATTCTTAGGTGGGCAGAATACGTAGAGGAATTTTTGAAGAAAGGAGCGAAGAAAGACCGGTCATAAAAAAGGAACGAGACGGGCCACCAATCCTAAAAGAGGAAGTAGAGGAATATAAAGAAAATGCAATTTGGAAAAGCAACAGGTCCAGACAATATACTGATTGAAGTTATAGTAACATGAGAAGATGTAGGAATGGATGTGACCACAAGCTCCTAATTTATGACAGTGGAGAAATTTCAGAATATTCTATGGTCAGTCTTCATAACTTTGCCCAAGTCATCGGGGCTACAGAATGTGAACTTCAGAGGACAATAATTTTCATAAAACTCTACTGCGAGTATTAATCAGGAGAATGAGGAAATGTTTAAGACCAGAGATATCAAGGATACAGTAATTTGGCTTTGTTCCTGACAAGGGTACCAGAAATGCCATATTCATCATATCAATGTAAATTATGGAAATATGCATCTAAATGCAAACCGATCTGTACGTATGTTTTATTGACTATTCCAAAGCATTTGATAATGTTAGACATGATGAGCTTTTCAATACCTTACGTAAATTAGTCATCGATCGCAAGGATTTAAGAATTGTTAGATATCTGTACTGGGGCCAAAATGCAGCTGTAAGGATTGATGGAGATTTAAGTGAATCAAGGAAGATCAAGGGAGGAGTTCGATAAGGTTGTATTATGTCACCAGATCTCTTTAAAGCGAATTGATTCTAAGAAAGTTAGAAGATTGTTTAGACCTCAAAGTAAATGTAGAAAACATAAACAATATGTTTGCAGATGACTCAGGTCTAGTAACAACCTCAGAAAAAGACCTCCAAAAGTTGTTAGATATTGCAGTCTAAGAAAATGAACGTAAAGGACCAGTATTCAATGTAAAACAGACAGAATGCATGGTGGTCTCCAAACAAGTCAGTAAAATCCCATTAGTAATCTTACTGCAAAGGAGAAAAAAGTAGCGCAAGTCCAGAAATTTAAGTACATCTATCTTGGTTACATAATCGTATCAGATGGTAGGCCTATATATTATGTGACACAGAAATAAAGAGAAGAATTGCAGTTGCTATAGACAGTTTCAATAGAATGAACTCTTTCATGGGAAATATGAATATCTCCTCAAAGGAGACCAAATTAAGGGTTTAAAAACTCATGTCTGGTCAGTTCTATTTTAGGGCTGGGCGGGTACCCGGGTACCCGCGGGTACCCGCGGGTAATATGTTTAAGGCGGGTATCCGGGTAAAGGGGGCGGGTAACGGGTACCCGCTTCAGTGACGTGAAATGGAAACACTCAATTTGGAATAGAACTGAAACTGAAACTACTCTTAAAATTCCAAGAATTTTCGGTGGTTTCGATTTCACACTGCTCAAGTTATTATAGTCTACCTCTGTCATAAATAGTTCAGCGTTGAGTGCCGTTCGCCGTGCACTATAGATGTCGTAGCTGATGTCAAGTAGATTACGGTACCTAGTCTAACACGAACATGTCTGAAAAGAAATCCATAGTTTGGAGTTTATTTAAAAATTGTGATGGCGATGGATTTGCACAGTGCAAGCTTTGTAAAAGCAAACTAAAGATGGTAGGCTCATCAACA
>JAOWAY010206484.1:0-10104 GCA_028565895.1 Goniobranchus geometricus | reverse complement strand
AGAAAGAAAATCCAAAGAAGTCTACAATCAAATAGGAGAAGTTACTTCGTCTACTCTCAGACCTCAAAATGCAGCTATAAACAATACATGGGGTCAGAACCTTGTCAGAAACAGATGCAATTCTTGCAAGATGGCATGAATATGGCCAAAAGCTTTTCAAATATGACCATACTCTCAAAAATGTATGAAATGAACTAAATATGCATTACCAAGACCCTGAACCAAAACTCTTAAAAAGGGTAAAAAGTGAAGTGATAGCTGCTCTAGATCAACTAAAAAGAGGCAAATCAGCAGGCCTAGATAATATCCATAGTGCACTCAGGAGAAGTTGGAATAAACATTCTTCATAAACGATATTATTGAATATGGACAATGAGAGAATGGCCAAAGGACCAAAGTCATGCATATAGTACATAGGACAAGTAAGACTGGATACAGAAATAAAAATCGAAAATGTGCAAGTGGAGCAAGTCGGAGATTTTCAAACATCTTGGGTTGATAAGAGCAAATGATGGGCCTTGTACAAAAGATGACAACAATGAGAATGGCAAAAAGAAAGATGATAAACCTAAACAACTTCTGAAAGATAAGAACATCCAAATGAAGTTGAAACTAAATATTCTGAAAAGTCTCATATGGCCAGTTGCTATCTATGGATGTGAAGCCTGGACCCTGAAAAAATAAGACATAAACAGAATTCCAGCTGAAACGTGGTTCTATCACAGAATACTCTGAATAAAATGGGCAGAAAAGAGAACGAACGAAAGTGTCATTTAAAGAACTTGGCACACAAATGGAGTGAGTCGGGGGGAATACACAGAAGAAAATTAAGATATGTGGGACATGCAATAAGACACAGAAAGACAAATCTTATGACAATACAGTCCTTCGAGGAAAGATAGAAGGAGAGAGAAGGCAGGGAAGACCATCAATGTCTTATCTCTCAAATCTAAAAGACATGACCACCCGTAAGATGATGAAAACATCCAGAGACAGATGTAGATGGCAAGAAATTGTCGAATGAGTTGCAGCAACCATCGAAGCTGGTGATGCTGACGAGTGTTGGCCTTTTGAGTATGACTACCAATTATTATGGTGATGGGTGATTTTTCAAAGAGCAATCAAAAAAAAAAAAAAAAAATTGGGGATGAGCTATTTAGCACATCCTGTGTTTGAAATACTTGTTGAGTTAATATCCTTTATTTCCATGTGATAAGCTCACTATTGGTATGTATTGGTGTGTGGAATTAGGGGACTACTGCTTGAAATATTACCATGCATTTTGGGAACGCTTTGCCGTATAAAATTATTGGTAATAAGATTTATCATAAATTTTCCTATGGTTTTGTCCATCTATTTGAGTAAGGCTACAGAGAGGAATACTCAGATCAGGGTTGACAGCTTATTTTATGTCTCCTGCCAAATCAACCCTAAAAAACTGCCAACTTCATGCAATGCCAATGTCAAAAAATTAGGAAAGTGTCAAGTATTTAGGGTAAGTCTATGTTAAAAACATTTAACAAGGAAAAACGCGAAACAGTGAGATTTATACACAGATTCAGGACTTTACTTCAATGTATCTAGATATAGAATTATGATCTAAAACTCGAGATCTATAAACTATAGAAGCCTATTGCTAGAGATCTAGAGATACGACAAGATCTTAGAAGCCTTGTAGGCTGCAACAGGACCTCTTGTTAAAAAAGTCATGCCCAACTGTTACCACACAATCCACATCAATTCTGTTTGCAGCTTTATTTGTCAAGTTCTAAGTGATGCATGGATTTAACATCATACTCAGACTATTATGTACAAAGATTCTGACGCTGATTCGAAGTGGGGTCAGTGTCGGCAATATGAAAATATCCAGCATCTCCTCCGATCTGTGGGCGTAAAGCAGAACACACACACACAAAATTGAACTCACTGGTTAGTTAAATTGACCACTCAAATTTTTTTTTTCCAGATGATTTTTACCAAACACGCAAAAGGGCTCTGCATATATTACTTAGACCAAATTCGCAGAACAGTTCTGCCCATACGATTTTTGCAGGAGCCAAAGTAGACTTTGGTTATAAGAAACTTGGTTACAAGAAACATTGGTTATAAGAAGGCAATTTTTTTCCCCCCTGCCAAAAGTGTTCTTTATTCTTCCTTAGGAAACCTCATTTATAATAATAAGAAACATGTTTTTCTGTCCCCATTAGGACATTTCCTTGGATATAACAAAGTTAAAAAGAAAAACCCAAACAATCCAACTAGCAAGAACCTTTCCCCATAGGAGGGAAGATACAGAAGGTTGTTGAGCCTCTCTCTTTCTCTTTGATTTGCTACTGTATCTGCTTGTAGCATGCAGTTTTTCTTTCCTTTTTTTGCCTTGTTAGTTTGTTTTTGTGTGTTCGATTCTCCACTTGTGTTTGTATTTTTTATTTGCAAACTGTGAAATTACAATCGTTAGATTTGTAGAGACATATTAATAGTGATTTGTGGAGTAAGGTGATGATTGTTTGATTTGTGGAGATAAAGATGAATAAAACCTACTGAGTTTTTATTTTGTAATTTTGTTTGTGAGTTTTTCCGCAATATTGGATATATAAATAAAAGAAAAGAAAGGAAGAAGAAAGAAAAGGTATCATGAGCGATTTGTTATTACCTAGAAAAATAAATTACATGATTCAAGAAAATGCTTCTATCTTCTTGCGATTAGCGCTTAAGTATTGATTTAAAAACATGATGGTGTTGCTTGTATGTAATTCAAAGAGGATACAGAATATGTTAAAAACACTTTTATGAGCAAGTATACCATAATACAATGGAAATCTAGATGTGAACTTTTGTTTGACAAGGGAATCACTTTACATTTTCTTTTATTGCTTAGTTATCAGCAAGATTAAAACATAAAAATTACACACAGACACGTTCTGCAGCTTGGGGCAAAATATTGTACTAAAACCGTTCCATAGTTTTCACAAAACTCATATGGGCAGAACCATTTGGCAATTCTGGTCAAAATAATTAAAATAATATATGCAGATCCTTTGCAAGTGTTTGGTAAAAATTGTCTACGAAAAATATGTTGGTTTCTATTGCTGGTACCAACACAGGTCACAGGTAATAGGCACAAGAATAATGACAGATCTAACAATTTTTTCAATATCCTAAATTTATTGTGAGGGGTACTTCCATGGGTAAATAATTTGTAAGAAAACGTGACGTAAAATTTCAACCAATTAATGAAAGAAATCAATACAGTTAAGGGCTAGATCTCTATACTTTATGTCAACACTTGTAGATATACGCTCAATAAAATTCTCAAGGGTCTGCTGCACCGTTTGCTTGCGCACCACATATTCTTAGCACTTTCAAAGAATTCTCTAGAATGGAAACATTGTAGAAATATTTCACTCATTCGACAAAATACAAGGGGCTAAACGAATGACGTAATATTTCTTAAATACACGAGGGATTGGAGAAACCCCTTTTATAGGTTTTGCTTCCCAATTCTAAAAATAAGCTAACCTCTGTGACGTCACACAATTTACAAATACCAAGGGTAATCATAAATGCAATCATAAATCTAGAGAGCTACACAATACATCTTGCCTATACTTTCATGGCATCAGACGTTACAGTTTCTTTGGTGGTCAATTTTACCAACCTATCGGCCAGTTAGCTCTTACGGTCAAAGGTGTTTATAAAATTGCCATCGAAATCATTATACTCCTCAGATATACCAGCATGTTTCTCATGTACTTAATTCAAGTTCAAATAGTAATCACACTTATTTGGTGTATACCCTTGGCAGGGTGGACTGGTCACAGTCTCAAAGTGATGCAAGTTAAGCATCATTGAGTCCTGTTAGTACTTGAATTTGAATGGGAGACAAAGCATTAGGGAATTTGCTTGTCACCCCCCCCCCCACTCGAACACTTTTCGATGAGGGTATAAAAACTGAGGTCCAGTCTGGTGGACACACTTATGTGTGTGTGGGAGGTCTTCCATTTGGTCCTCGCGGGAAGGGAAATAACCTTTATCCTAACTCCCTAAATCACAACTCTAACCCTTAGAGCTTTGAAAATGCTACCAAAAGATTACAAATTGAACAAATAAATCTGACCTAACACTTTGTGTCAAAATAGTAATGTTAAATCAAAATAAGTAGAGCTCCCCATTCACCTATTTCTATGTACCATTGCTAAATTGTTCATGCTCATTGAAGGTGTTGTTCCGGTACCAACCTCCACTTCACTAAACGAAGACCACAGAACTACTTTGATTATTACTTCCCTGTCAATAGTGTCAAAATTATAGGCTGACAAGGTAATAATGTGATGATAATAAAATTCTATAAGAATTTTTAAAATGCGAAACTGATAAAAGATTACATTATAACTTATATTTGTTTGTCAGAAGGCGTTCTAAGCATTGCAAAAAACATGTAATGTTAATGACACTACAGGATTGTTCTCCGATCATTCCATGTGTTTACATATATGAATTGGTCGGATGTTGTTACTGTAACGTAACAATTAAGTTACTAGATTTGTCTGATATAATAAAACCAACGGCTCGCCCTTTCTTTAAATTTCCGACCCCAATACTGATAATCACATGCAGTAATTGTTTTCAAGTATCATCGACTCACATAAAGTTAAAGGGCAGACGTGATATAACTTCTTTATAAATCAAACCCCTTTACTATAGACCCCTACTCTGCAAAAATGGGGTGGGGCTGGGTAGGGTGAACTAACCCGTTCAAGTGGGCCAAGTTTTTCAATTGGGTTGCGGAGTCGCAGCATTATAATTTCGTAAAAAAAAACAAACAAACAAAAAACAACATGAAGTACCAAAAACAAGTTTGGCCAGTTTTTTTAAAAGTTTGGTGGTAAACAATAAATATCAGCGTCTTGTGTGGCAAGCAAAGACCTCAAAATCAAAATAGTGGCAGATTATTTGGGAATGGTACATCTGAAAAGTGCCTCGTGGTTACAATCTGAATGTGTCGAAATTGAGATTGGAGCAGACTATCCTCACTGCCAAATCACTCGATCTCTACCCCACAATCCACAACAAGATCGAGGGCGACTGGGCCCACTGCATGGCACCTCTCACAATATGTTTCAATCATACCTGCAAGAACGTCATGTTCATAAAACAAAACAAAGATGACTGTTTTGGAAATATTTAATATTTTGTATTGAATTTCATTTTATTACTAATGAAAGCAAATAAAGAAAGGGAATAAAAACTTCAAAAACGTCTACAGCACATGGTGTTCCCAAGTGGTCACCCACCTAAGTACTAATCAAGGCTGACATTGCTTGACTTCGGTGATCAGAAGAGTACGGTTACTTTCTCTCTCCCTCCAATTCTCCTTCATACCAAACACTCTCACTCTCCTCTCTCCATAAACTCTCTCTTTCTTCCTCTCTATTATATCTCAAGTCTGCACCATTCCTTCTCTCTTCTCGAACACATCACTCTCTCTAACTCTAAATAGATCTATCATACCCTTTCCCACTTGCCCATTGCTCATTCTTCCTCCTTCACTTCGTGTCAAGTTCAATTAAGGAAGACATCAGTAAAATAAAACATAATAAAACCATATCATTATTCCCATGCACTAACGCAAGTTGACCCACAAACCAATTTCTAGACTCCACATCATTGACAATAGCACACATGGGCCACAAGAGATTGAAAGGAGGGAAGAAGGAAAGGGAGTATTTACATAAAGGCTATAAACAACAAATCATCTTGATATATCAAACAACACACTTTTTATTAGTGCACATATATAAAAAAAGCCTACCGTATGCTGACAGTTCAGGTGATGCCTCATACAGCTGATCGGATCGTAATGTGCCTTTGACATTGCGATATATGATATAGGTCTATAGATCTAAATAGAGCGAGGTATGGAAGTATTGCATGTCATGTACATATCGCTGATCAAGATACCCAAGCAGGTCCTCAGCATTGCTATATGCATGACACAGAAGTATCGCTTCAGATACTTCAGATATCGAGATATCGCAGAGTGCCTTCATTGTCTCGATGTGCGAGATAACTGTCCGTGAAAATAGTTAAAAGCCCATTGCTGTACTCCGAGCCCAACCCAGTGAATAGCCAGCTGATTAGTGTGGGAACACACAGCTGTATTTATTTCTTTCTCATTTCAGATTTTTCAGGACCGATGGACAGAGACAACAAAGAAAAGGACAAGTGACGCAGGCAATTAAAGACAATTATGACGTGACAGACAAAAAAAAATATAAAAAAATGCTCTTTATTTCTTACTTTTTTACCCTTGCTGGAGTGGCGGGACGATATGGAATTCTTCTCAGATTCTAGATTCAAGTCAGATATTAGGGACCAGAGAATAATGCAAGGCCGGAGAATAATGAGAGGCCGGCGGGTTGCAACAGGTTATTCACCGGGTCGGGCCCCATGGATAGCCTATGGCTATTTATCCGGGAGGCTGGAATATATAGGAATAGCCACTTTAAGTTAAAATTGATCACAGCAAGCAATAGAATTCAAAAGAACATATATATGTAAACGACCCCTTTAAGTTTAAGAATTACTAAAAACAGTGACTTCAACTGCAGGTGAGACCCAGCAGAGATAGACAATTTAAAAGTGAGCGATAACCCCTGAAATTACTGTAGACTACGGATGATATTGATAAGAGAATCTAATTTCTTCCTTACCTTGGCACTTAACGGTTTTCCCATTGCCATGTCTTGGGTTGCAGCTGCTATTGACTGACTGATCTGATTGAATTTGTAAAACATGTTTTAAGTCCAATGAGAACCCAGGTGGCAGAATTTCAGTCTGTGATCTCGACCTACTCAAAAGTTCTGGGCAAATATTTATACTATTATATTTGAGATTTAGATTAGATATCTAGATCTCAAACTGGTCTTTTGTCACCTTTTTGTCTTTGCCTTGAAGGACATACTTTTAGAGTTACGTCCCTTAGCCTATTGCTCTCCCGAAGTCTCGTGAAAGCGAGATCACTGTAAGGCTGTGTATTACTGTTGTTATCGTTGCTATGCGAGGCTTGGATGAGAGCAATATTTGTATTCCAGTGTTTGTCACCGTTCTCTTGGTGTTTCCTATTTTTCGAGTTTTCAATGAATTTAGGATAAAATGAGCTATATTAATTTAGGAAGAGACAAAGATAGTCTCCCGGCTATCAATTCTGCGAGGAGAATAAAGGCTTTAGAAGAAGAGTTACATGCATATCGACTAAGAGAAGCAGCCGGGTATGGTCCTCCACCTCCAGGCCCAGGAATTTTGAAACATGATGGTTCATGGAGAGCCGTGAGTGAGGTTCGTAGCAGTTTTTTATGCTCTTATTGTGCCCTGTAAAATCCGAAATTTTGTAACATCTTTTTGTTCTTAAGCCTTTGTTCAATCTGCTCTGACTCATCCAAGGAACTAAATAAACAAAGCTTTGAAATTTCATGGAAATAGGAATGGGGTTGAGAATGAGACTATCATTGCCAAGTGTGATACTTTGACACCTTGTTTTCGGGTGAAAGGCCTGGCCTGTATACCCGCTCTGGACATTATTACATAGGTAATATACTGTAATTTACTGTCCACACATGCATGAAGTGGGTATAGACAGTGCAGCTTATTTTTTCCAAAATTTGTCGATGTTGTTTTAAAACTGATCTGTCATTCTGGCACTGATGACCCATTCTGGCAAGCTGTTCCAGTTGTTTGTCAGACAATATCCAAAAGAGTACTTTGTTATGTCTAATCTGACAGGTCTCTTTGCCAATTTCATGCTGTTCCCTCTAGTTATTCCTGATTTATTGTAGGGAGTGATTTTTCACTATTAACCCTGTCTTTTCCTGAAAGAATCTTAAAGGCCTGTATCATATCACCTCGTTCCCTCCTGTAGTACATGTGTAATTCTTTCATCCTCTCAGTTTATGGGCGATATTTCAGTTCTTTGCATAATTTAGTAGCTCTCCTTTGCATATTCTCAATCTTATACATGTCTCCCACATACTTACTGATCCTTGGTGCATTGCCATATTCCAGTATTGGCCTAATTAATGTGGTGTACAACTTCTTAATGATATTTTTGCTCCGGCTAGTGAATGTTCTCTTAATAATTCCCCGAATCCTGTTTGCCTTATTCATGCTTGTATTGACATGCTGGTGGAATGTTAGTCTGTTTTGAACCAAAACTCGCAAGTCTTTTTCTGCCTCAGTTTTTTCCAGATTCTGATACTTTCCTGAGTTGTCTTTCATTACATAGGTATGTTCAGGGTTATTGTTTCCAAAAGGCATCACAGTGCATTTACTAGCATTGAACTTAAGCTACCATTCATCCGACCAATTGGATAAAATATCAGTGTCATCCTGTATGGATTTGCGACTCACCTCTGTTTGGGCTGACCCATATAGTTTTGTATCATCAGCAAATATACGGACTGTATTGCATAAAACGTCTGGCAAATCATTTATGAACATTGCAAATAACACCGGTCCGAGCACACTCCATTGTGGAATGCCACTTGTTACATCTGACCATTGGGAAATATAGGCATTGATGGAGACCCTCTCTGCTTCATGTCATGTAAAATGATATTATGACTTCCATTACTAGGATGTAGTCAGATTCAAGCATGACAATGTAATGATTTTTTCATTATTTCTTTAAAGGAGCTTAACAACTGAGATTAAGTTGGCAGATGTATTTCTATCTGAATGTATAGTGGAGGCCACTTACGATAAAATCTTGTTTAAGATAAACAAATGGTCTGGTCCCGATTTTTTCTTCGTATACTTGTACAAATCAAAGTCTGTGTAAAATAAATGTGAATCACTCTTAAATAAATTTTCTTAGTTATCATGATCTCCTTTTCCATGCAGGAACACCCAGACAGCTAATGGGTGGGTAGGTTTTGCGCACCCCTGAAGATGTTTCTGGCTAGAATTCTTCCTCATCACCCATCTCATGTCTCCTCTCCTGTTCCTTTTGGGGAAGTTAACGTATAGGTCACAGGAATTTTAGCCACTCTTCATTTTGAATGAAATGGCTGCTTCCCCTGGAAGTATAGTTTAAAAGATAAACCTAGCTTTTCAGTCCGAAGGAGTTTATCATAAGTCGACTCCACTCTTACAATTAACAGTTCTTTTCTTTTCACCATTAGATGACATTCAACAGAATAGACATGTGCTCACCAAGCTTGTCAGGTCAAGAACTGGTGATGTAGTTTTAAGAAAAGTAGATTCTAGACATATTTCTCTTCCCTTATCCTAGTGATTGCTTTTGAAACCATTCTTTACCGTTCCCCAGAAATTAAACTTCTTTTAATGGGCAACTTGCTTCTTGTGGGACCTCTGACTATATTGTCCACCTCTGATAGCATTTGACTGTCAAATCATACATAAACCTGTCTTTAATGTCTAGTTGAAATATTGTGATTCCCACCCTCTACCTCTCAATTCTCAAATCATAATTTAAGGATTATTTGCAAGGGGAAGGGCATTTGATATAAAATTCCTGCTAAAAAATAGCCTGTTATGTAAAGCCTGTTAAACATAATATGCTCTCAACTTGCTTGGGTGATCTCCATAGATTTGTATTAAAAGCTGTGATTTAGTACTCAGAGAGTATCAAAAAATGATAGTGAAGAGAGAGACAGAAAAGCTGACAGATATAGACATATAGCTACTTGGTAACTGACACACCCCATTGTCATATTAGGTAGAAAAAAAATGCATAACAATTTTATTTGTACACTCTGTTTAATTAAATGATATAAAACCATTTGAAAATTTGCTGCATACAAAATTTTTGTGAAAAATTTCTTCTTCAGCTCCAAGATCAGGTGAAAACATTCCGAGATGAATTGAAGAAGAAAGACAGTCTGATTCAACACTTAGTCAGTCTTGATGGAGCTCCAAAGATACCAAGAGCACCTGATGTTTACAAGGTTGGTGAGGGGAAAACATGTAAACTTTTTTTGATGGTCAGGATTATTGATATTTTGAATGTATCTGTTTTGGGGAATTAAGAATTGTTAAAAAATATCCCCCACCCCCCCTGAAAAAAAAGATCAAGACAAAACCAAC
>JAOWAY010206373.1:0-10104 GCA_028565895.1 Goniobranchus geometricus | reverse complement strand
CTCAGTATAATAATCCTTTTATTCTACTGATTCTCTTTTGGATTTTTTTTTTTTTAATTATGTTTCTTTTATTATGCATTAAAGGTTCTTCTTCCTCTTCTTCTTCCCCCCCCCTATTTTCATGAACAGAATGTAAATTATCTAACAGCTAGTAAGACCCTTCAGTGTTTCCCACATGCAACATGCACTTATAGAAAGTGGTACTGTTTTTAAGAATATAACACATCTGTGGAAAATCAATGTAAGAGAACGCCAGTTATTCTCTACCCTTTAGGTACTTTGCAGAGAAATCCACAAGTTTTCCTGACTTTATATTCTATATAACTTCCTCAAGATTATGCTTTTCCTGATTTCCTTACCACATTTACGCTATTAATCTTCCAAATCGAAGTTGTGATCTCAAATGGAGAAAAGGAACCCTGAATTCAGTATGAATGGATAAGAAAAGATGAGTTTACATATATGACAGACAGATGTTCAAATCTCCTGACCTTTTTCACAACGCAAGCCCTCACGGCCATGTGGGCACTGGCAAAAATATCCATCAGAGCTGGACGTTGGAATGCAGGTGCCGCCATATTGACAAGGCTCTTGGGCACAAGGATCTTCAAGGTCTTGACAAAGGTTTCCTGTTGAATAAAAAATTGTTGGTATCATATTCTAAAAAAAAAAAAAAGAAGACAACAAACCTACACAGCCTTACTTATCATACAGGTTTAATACATAAACTTCAGATATTAAGGCGTCAGCCTTTATTCGAATCAGTCACATAAATGTTGTAGGTTAGACAATCCACCAAACTAATTCGCACTGGTGAGAGAAAACCAAATTTAGCTTTCCACACAATTACAGGACAAAAAATTAATGAAAAAAACCCAACCCATATGACCAGCAAGCAAAAGAAATAAAACTGATACATATACATAAAAGCCACCCTCATTCCATTGACAGAATTTTCCCTTCCCCTTAACAATTGCAACTAAGATAAAAACATATTTTTTTGTAATCGGCCTAAAAATTGCTACCATTAAACTGCCCTTCCTCTCACTTCTTATATAACTTTTTTTGTATTGGGAGTTTAAGAAAAAGCAACCCATGGGGCCTCAGTAGCCCATGCAATAGTCTTCAATGCAAGCAAAAATCTCATCATTAGATTATCAGTCCATACAGAATGTCTGTATGTAATCCTTGAAATTTCTGTACAGTTCAATACTTATTGATCAAGTTTTTGTCTGCTTGTCTCTCACTTCTCTTCATCTGAGAAAATCGTGAGTAATTCGATTTTCATTAAAATTCTCAAAAATACTTATTATTCAGCTATATCTTATGTTCAAGGACATATCTTACTAATGCTGAGCCTACATTGAAAAAAACGGTAACTTAAGACCTAGATCTGGCTTGATCTAGATCAGGATAATAAGATTTAGATTCTAGGTCTACTGGTTTTACTGTTCGTCTTTTCTTATTTGCATCAATTAGATCTACCTAGATTAGATCTATGGCCAGATCATCACATTATTTCTCTAAATAAATTCATTTGGAAAATCCAAACTTCTTTCGGCAAGGAATTTTTTGTTTATAGCAGGCGTACCTGAGAACATAATAAATATTATCATAAAAGAGAACAGCGTGAGACAGGCAAGTATTGACTCACAGCGAATACAATTATAGATTGAGCCTAGTGTTTATGGCTATGTAAGGCCTATACTTTGAATTCGACATGGAAGGCCATGGCACAGAAGCGCGGCTTAAACCAAATGAATGCTAATAATGGCTCAATGGTTTGCATTTTATTTGGAACACCCTGTACAAAAAGTCAAAAGCCAGAGTTCCAGATCTTACCTTTATAACCTTCTTTACACACACAGTCAAAGATATCAAGCTGTGCATTGATGACCAAACAAGTTGCTCCATTCTTACAGGGCATGCTTTTGCAAGGGTTTTGGCCACACTCGACTGGAGATGAGAACAATATTTGGAAAACGTGAAGAAGGTGCAAATGGGATACTTGGATCAATCCGTTTCTTTTTTTCATCATTTATGAGGAGTGTATAACAAAAACAAATTTTGAGCACTCTTCTACAGAAAGAAGACATCTTAATTTGTTTGAATAACTTACACCAAGATGTCCCACAACATGTGAGATGTGCAGAGCACAAAGGTCAGCAATGCACGTATTAGTAAGAGCACTACTTGATGGCAACTGTCCTATATCACAGACAATTACATCTCCCTCGACACAAACATAATGGTACAAGAGGCAGCTAAACTAAAGTAAGTAAGTACTACTTCAAGGCACTAGGTGTACAGTGAAAGATTCACCATAGCCACCAAAAATGTCAGGCACATAAACACAACTCATTGCCACTGAGACGCTAACCTGCTCACTTCACTTGACATAGATGTGACAGAGTATCTGACTGTTTAGACAGTTTTACCCTTGTCTTAAAAATGTAGGCTCTATTTGAAACTTATGAACAGACTGCAAATGTTTTGATTTTCAAATAAAGTGCATTGATCATAGGGGTAAAATTTCATTATAAAGCAGTGTGAGCATGGTTACCATGCGGATGAGAGCTACATCTTATGCCACAATTACTTATTTAGTTGCCAGTTAGCGAGTTATTTCCTCTTTTCTTCTTTTGCCATATCCCAACTGCTATGAGGTCACCACAGCAGTTTACTAGCCTATACATTGCATAGGTTTTGACAAGGTTTTACACTGGTGAAAGAAATGTGTGGATAAATGAGGCAATAAAATGATGAATGTAAAACACACATTATAAAAAAAAATATAATAAATGTGAATTACTAACAAAGAAATGTCAGGTAATGATAATTATTCAATATATCATAAAATGCTGAGGAGCAGTCTGGAAACATTTACAGTCATGCTTAAGATAACGAGAATGAACATCCATTTATGAAGAAGGTAGGTTCCATGCCTAAGTTTGTAAATAATGGGGATTTTTATACTTTTATTGTCAGACTACAAATAATGAAACTAAGTTTTATCAAAATGACTCATTGAAAAAATGCACTAACACAAGAATGTTTATCATAAATGCTATTGAAAAGAATATTGCAAAATATTAAATAAATGAGCCATTGGAAGATTTGTAACATGTTGCATAACCGTCTGATGAAGTTCCCCAAAACGACAACCAGTTTTCATTCCCTTTATTTACTTAAATTATTGTCCATCAATATTAATGCTATTTCAAGACTAATATAATGGTAGGTTCTGAAAAGGATTGGTAACACTCTTGTAAAGTATGAACTTGGATACTTTGGACACATCAAATGTCATGGAACATTACAAAGACAAAGTCTAAGCAGAGGCAAGAGCTGAAGGCGAAAGGAAGACCAGATGGGGACAGGCTGTAGAGGAGGAGCTACATTCAACAACAACCTAGGCAGGCAGACTGATAGGAGTTAAAATGTTATTCCACAGATTAGTTCAAGAAGCAGCATCCCATGATGGATGAGCAGACAGATGATGATAATGATGATAATGGTAGGGAAACAAAAATGAAAAGTATAGGTCTTGTACATAAAAAAAATGGGAAAGGAATAACACAAAAGAAAGATGTGATCAGTACAACTGTGCTACAATGGAAATAATTTGCATCAATGTAAAGACGTTGTTGGTGAAACCAAATTTTTATAGAGCTGAACGGTCAGGCATGTTGTAATGTGGTTCCCTTTCAAGGACAGGCAAAGAATTCTGGTGCACAGGTTCTGGTTTTAATTTCACACTAGTTATCACATTTTTGTCTGTATTATTTGCTTGTGTTTTCTCAGCATTGTTGCTCTTTTGGTTTTGACTATATTATTTTGACATTTGTCTTGATCAATAATAAAATTCCAAGCCTCTAATTTTTTTACTCGGACAGATATAACGGAGAATCAAGACACTGCGCACAACGCAGTGTGCAAAAAGGCTTCCTCCACACCAGCATTATTAACACGAGATCTAACCAACAACCCAAAAATAATCAAACAAAAATGTGTTAATGCATTTGTAAAACCCATTTTTGATTATGGATGCTGTGTCTGGGATCCCCACACCATCAAACAAAAAGAAAATCTAGAAAAAAATATAAAAGAATATGGCATGCTTCAATTACACTCCAGGTAGTATATTGACAACTGTGCATAAGTTAGGTTGGATTCCCCTGGAAGAACATAGGGTTGGGATTAAGTCTGCAATTCACCATAAAGGCATAAATAATCTAATTGACATACCTATTGATAATCAGCAACCAAAGGCTAGACTAAAAAAAAAAGATAAAACTATAATCTAGATTGCCACCTAAGTTCCTTCTTCCCCTGCTCACTTAGACTGTGGAACAGAATTCCTGATTCTGTCATATACAGTTGAGATGTGTTCTCCAAATAGTCCATCTATCATATTACCTTTAGTTCAAAGTACCGTATTAGACATCAATATTTTTTGTTGTTTTGTTTTTGTTAGTTTGTTATTTTTTTGTCATGTGCTTCCACAGTCATACTCAGTTGTACTGAGTCAGTCAGATTATTTGAAGAAGAAGAAGAGATATTCGTTAAGTCAATTACAATTGTCCCACAATCAAACTGACACCTGGCATCATCCAGATTTGTTAACCACTTTCACCTACTTTTCCCCGACACTATAAGTTTATGGAACAACATGTCACTCTCTGTTGCATGCAGAAGTAGTTTGGATAACTTTAAAAATGTTCTTCAGTCAACTCCCCTTTGACACAGAGATAAAATCCAGAGAGTATCAACCAAATATACGCACCGACAGTAACACTCAGTCTAGCTGAATCAGTCAGTATATATTATAGAATAAATCTTTGTCTGTAAAAGGTTGACATAAGGTGAAAGTCACAATTACGTTGGCATCAAGTGTATTGTTTTTAGGGTCTTCTGGAGCTTTTTTTCATATAACGCTTACTCCACTTAATGAGTTCCAAATGCTGCCCAAGTGTTCCCTGACAGGCCTTTTAAAAGCAAATACCTTTTCAACTCCATGTGGAATGTACAGAGATGCAAGCCTTTTGCGGGTGCATTTACTCTGGCATATCGACATGATCCTCCTCTGCCTATGGTCAGGTACTCAACAACAACTGAGTGGCTGAGGAAATGCATGTAAATAGCCTTTCCCGAGACATGCCTGGATTCCAAACCACACCGTCACAAGATTGTCATCATGAACTTTTATGACATGCAAAGGTATATATGAGCTACTTGAAGGGATTTCAATTTTTTTTAATAATAGAAATTGAAAGATGAAATTTTAAAAGGCCTCAATAGACATGAAGAAAACCATTCAGCCTCAACTATCTGGTACTTTGTATTATGGTGACTATCAAACTGCCTGCTTAACTTTGTGACCTTTGGTCAAACACAAAAAAAAAGTTTTTAGAACATTGAAAAGCAAATGGACTTTTTCCATTTTTTGCAGAAAAATTTTCTTTTCTTTTTTAAACCTATAGTTGTGTTGATTGATGACCAACTCTATCATTAAATTTGGAGTAAGTAAAAATTGTTGTGTGAAATGCATTTACTAGGGAAAGATAAATTGTACTAAAAGCATCTTTCTACCACACTTTCTGGCCCCAATTAGAAAAGGTCTCACTTCATTTCTGACCTTGCTGCCCTCTGACAAAAATGACTGTCAAACAGCTTTCATTGCATTTTTCATTAGACACACCTTGAATTATTTTACAGTGATTTGACATGTGATTACATTCAAACAATTTTTTAAATTGCACACATGGGTCATGTATGAAATGTGTAATTCGGAGTGAAGCTGGAAAAGTAATTTTTTGGATTACTGACTCCTACTTAAAAATAGTGGAAACAAAAATAATGGAAAAAACTTTTACTCACTAATATCAATTCCACGCAGAATGTCATCTGATGTGCTGTGCAAAGCATATGCATAGAGGTTGCTACGACTTCCTGCCCTCAGTGTGTAAATGCAACCAACAAGGCCTGCGGAGACACCTACTTTTTCAAACGTTCTGAGTGATTGAAGGAAAAATAAATCTTATATTTAAACAAATAAAAAACAAAGTCTTTCACAACAGGTTAATAATTAACAGCAGCAGTCTTACCTTCTGCTCACTGAGAAGGAAAAATGGTTTGAAAAACTACTACTACTACTACTACTACTACTACTACTACTACTACTACTACTACTAAAGAATTGAATGAAATCAAGTAAAATAAAATTAATATAATAGATCTATAAGAAACATATAAAGACGTGCACACCAAAGAGTTAGTGATGCTGATTAGGATCAAAATAACAATGCTAAAAATAATTTCATCAAGGTTAAAAATTTGTATTTTAAGTCAGTGGCAAATTGATGTACAAGCATTTCTATTTTTTCCACTGCTCTCCTTCAACAATTATTGGCAATTATGTCAGTTTTGGTATAAAAAGACACAATATTTGCTACTCACTCTTGTGTTCCATAAGGGAGGTATCCCAAAAGCAGGGGGTTATGTAAATCAAGTGATGTGAGGGTTCCTGGTGAGCTTCCCTTGACAGGATCCCCACCATCCACGATTAGTTCCCCTAATTCCTTTGACCTCCTAGCTATGATACGATGGGACTGGATGAGCTCAACTGGTTCACGACTTCTTATGATGGCAATCCCTGCCCCCAAATCATATCTGGATCAAGGACAATGATGCAGATATTTAGAATTTTGAGGGTGATTTACTTAATTCTTTTTTATGTAGGCTACCGGTATTTCTCATGATGACTGCCGCTCTGAAAACATGAACATGGCTTTGCGTAGCTCTCTATGAAGGGCTCACTGTTGTAAGGTAGGTTTAAGCATAGTTTTGATAGTAAATATGCGAGGATGTGAATGTTGTTTGTTTATAAGGGAAGTGCTAGGATAAAAACAAAAGTTAACAAAGGAGAAAAAGGAGAAGTAATGTCTTTGGGATCAGTATTGGCAGTTGCTAAATGATACTTTGCCTAAAATTTCCCCTTATGACCCTTAGCTCCAGCCTTGAAATAAGTTTACTTCGATAAATTTATTGATTCAAATAATCTTCTTAATTTCAAATCATTTTCAATCTAATTCTGCTGCATATGTGTAGGTTGACTTCAACAAATAAAACATTTTTTTTTGGTAAAATGTTCACAATTCCTTCATATTTCTCTTTTTGTGACAATGGCAATTTTTATTACGAGAAGATTCGATAATAAGGAGCTTCAATAGCAAAAACGTGGAATTTTTCATAGTTTTTTCATCCCTTCTTAAATACTGGTTTGAGTAATAAGCATAGATCTACGCAGTTTTAGTTACGCAACTTTCATCTTCTTCAAGATTTGGTAGATAATATATAATAGAGTGGTAGTATCTTGTCTCACTGTCACCATCTGGCTCATAACCGCAAAGACCTTAGGTCATGCATTTTATTGTCATTACATCTCTTAACTCAGGTGTGGACTGTAAGAGAAAAATAAAAGATTGCATGAACAATCTCAAAGCGCTTTACAATACTTTATCCCCTAGCAGACATACCTCCTCAGGAGTATACAGTAAATTGTAGAACATGCAGTGCAACAACATCAGCTCATTGCAAAGTACTCATTTAATACCTGCGTTAAGAGAAGTAATAAGGATAGATTTTTTTGCTTGAGGAAAAAAACACAAGTTGTCATTGGCTAGAATCAAACACAGGACCTAAAAATCGATGGCGTATGCTGTAACCATTGCGCCATCTTTACCTGGCTGTGAAGACAGATAGCCTACATCCTTGGAGGGAAAACAATGTACTTATGCCTAGTAAGCTGCTAATCTTGTTCTACATGTTCTATGTTGCTTTGGGTCTGGAAAGTCAAATATGACTCTAAAGCAGCCTGAGCATGGCTGCACTGCGGAAAAAGTAAGTAAAGTTAGTCCCGTACCCATGACTGGGTATAGAGGAATTAGGGGTAGAGCCCTAATTATACTAAGCATATGGCATAATGTGGTAGTTTGCCATTGCTTTCCACACAGCCTTTACTTCCGCCAGGTCTAGAAAGACCCAGCTACCCATTTATACTGCTGGATGAACAGGGGGCCCCGAAAAAAATCCACTGCCTGGTGCTGGTTTCGAACTCGGGCCACCTGGCATGGTAGTCAGCCGCTCTACCAACTGAGCTACCGGGCCACCGCACTGCGGAAAGAGGGCTTTATGAATTATTATAAATCCCATCTTTGCTTAACACTATCTTTACTATAAAGGATAGAATTAATAAACTCAACTAGGAAGCAAGATTAAAAAGGAAATCTTCTTCCACACCTTACCTGAATTCAACATAGCCTTCCTTCATGGTAATGGAAACAAAATCCCCACTACCATTGTCATATTTGGCGTTGAATAAAATAATTGCATCTTTGTTCACACTTGAGAAAACAATGTCAATAGCCAAATCCTGACTGGCGTCTTCAATGCGAGGAAGTTCCACGTGAGATCTGCCACTGAAGGAAGGAGTGTTGAACTCAATTTCTGAGGACATATATAAAGAGAGTAGATGAGGATCTATGTTTGAGGGGAGAAGGCAGATTAAGAGGAAGTAGATGACAATGATTTTACTAGGGACGAATTTAAGTAGAAAAAAAGTAGAAATTTTTCAGTAGTCTACTCGTAAATAGGTTTCAAAATTCAAATACCTTGGTTACCTAATAACATCGGATGGTTGATGCATAAGTGAAATAAGAAAATGAATAGCCATGGCAAAAAATACATCCCGAAAAATTATAGTAATACTGACAAAATAGAAACTTAAGAATGAACACCAAAATTAGGGTAATGAAAACATGCCTATGGTTAGTACTACTAATGGATGTGAGTATTGGACAATAGATAAAGAAACAGAAAAGAAACTAGGAGCACTAGAGATGTGATGTATCAGAAGAATGACGAGAATATCATGGACTTATTAAAAAGTCTAATGAATCAGTATTGAAAGATGCTAATTTTGAGAGATCGTTATCAAAACCATAAGACAGAGGCAACTACAATTTTTAGGACATATTTGCGGCCACAAAGACTTAAAACAACTTGCCATAACAGGGAAGATTGAAGGCAAGCGCAGTAGAGGAAGACAGAGAATAACTTTTCTTGAAGTCTTAAATGCCGAATGCAAGCAGCAACAGTTTATAAGATTAGCTGCGGACAGAACCATGAACCATGGTAGCCAATGTCTGTTCCAGACAAGATACATAAAGAAGAAGACTGGTATGATAGTTACCATAGAGACAAAGGCCAGGGTTTGAAACCCTCTCATCTTGGCATCTGAAAATTTTATGTTCAAATATTCTTAAGCTCCCTTATACGATAGTAAGTATTATTTATATGCCTATCCACATCAGAGATGTGAATACCCATGTGCCAGTTGTGCATGTAAAGGAGCCATATACATCTGGAAATCAATTTTCAATCTCTAGCTTCAGAGCTTTTTGAACTTCATGCTTAATAGGCATTAAGCTAATAATTTGTACCAGATGACCATTGTGCAAAACTTAATGTGTCATCTCAAACGTTGGACAGTAAAGTGTAGCATATTCAGCGCAACACTACCAGCCTATCATTTGGTACTCATTTAACATCAGAGTCGCGTGAAGCAATAAAGGAAAATTTTCTCACTTGAGGAAAACAAGAACCAACATAAGTTGTCACTGGCAAAAGAAACAATAACATTGCTCAAAGTTCTTCTCATGTGACTCGTCAGATAAGAATTTTGCCCAACTTAGCAATGATGCTGTTTTGGTTATGGTGTTTGACAGCAGACCGAGAGTCCCCATTTGAATACATATTTAATGGGGGGGCTGACAGTGGATTCTTGCGAATAACTGTTGACCAACGTTTTATCATCTCAGATGTATGCAAAATGGCGGTGCTGGTGCATCTAGTTTAATTTTAATGATTAGTGTTATCTCAATGAAGACCAAAGTAAGGGTATCAAAGACCTATGTCTGGTCAGTCCTGTCATATGGTTGTGAATGCTGGAATATTTCAACAGACTGAAGGAAAAGGCTGGAAGCAGCGGAAATGTGGTTTCTGAGGAGGATGCTAAGAATCTCATGGAAAGAAAAGAAAACA
>JAOWAY010206262.1:0-10104 GCA_028565895.1 Goniobranchus geometricus | reverse complement strand
CCGGCTTTCATATTTCGTCAGTGTAATTCACAAACCTACCACACGTAGATTTTTCGAAAAAAAAAAGTATTGGATAAATCATGAGTAAATACCACTCTACACATCCCCTAGAAGTATTAGAGTGGAGGAAAAAAAATATCTGGAAATGCCTTTAAAACAATTTCGAAACCGGCCACCTGCAGAGGCGACAAACATGTCAGTGCCATTCCGTCCACGCACATAGCCTCGATCGACCACCAAGGGTGAAAACAGAAACGGTGCGTTTCATGACTATCTAGCCCTGACTGGAAAAATTGAGGGGACAAGTAGCAGGGGCAGGCAGAGGGTGACATATTTGGAGAGCTTAAATCACTCGATGACAAACAGAAAAACAATAACATGAACTTCCTGAGATTGTTTGAACGGAGAAATGAATGGCGTGTCATGGTCACCGATGCCTGCCTCAGACCTGGTACTTGATGATGATGATGACGATGACCTTATGGCCGTGGCCTTTCCAATAATTTATGAAATAAAAGAGGAACCAAAAGCATTATGATGAGGTTAACCACAAAGCAGACATTTTTAATTCCTGTCAATGATTTCCGTAGAGCTTGAAAAGAAGGGCTGCATTTTAGTGAAGTATCTGAACAGACATCAAAACGCTGGAGGATGGGTACATAGAGAGTGACAGAGAACTTGTTTGAAAAAGTATACATTCAATCAAGGTTATAAGTTTTCCACTGAATGTTCTGTGTTGCAGTTGACGAAAAGGTAAAATGCCATTGTCAACCGTCGTGGACTGTGAGGTCATACTTTATTTGCACGATGATCAAGTGTTTGATTACCCCATCCTACTGGAAAGAAAAAAAATTCAAATATTGACATAAAGAAAGCAAACGTGATAAAAGTGATTGGTCTACTGTGTTTTCCTCATTCCCATGATGATCACGAAGTATCAAAAGCCACACATTTGGAACATTTTCCATCCAGTCCAAGTAGCTGTTTTGTCAGCCATCTCCGTGCGTATCCTTGACTTGTCATGTCTGTCACGCCTCCAGTTTTACAATGGATTATCTCTAGTTCACTCGCTGTTTTCTGCCGAGTTCTTTCTGTTCACCCACCATTTTCCTACCCTCCGCCATTTATCGGTCGAGCAGGTCGAAATGAGCGGAACAGAGCCGAAATAGCTTGTAATTAGAAAGGAACGAGAAACACTGCTCTCACCTTCGTGATCAGTAAGGAAAAATCCACAGCGAAACGAAAATACAATAAACGACACACACAGCGCACTCACGACCAAGCACAATCCTCAGGCCCTCAGAAGGCCGCCTTGCCGAAAGTCACGCGGACCTCAAACATGTCCGCTTCATGAATGCCCGGTGAGCAGAAGGAAGATGCAAATTTCCCGCTCCTGTATGGGGTTTCTTTCAACGCCCCTAGGGTCCCAATACCCACAACTCTGTTTGACCTGTTCAGGTCCACTAACAACAGATAGATAGATAGATAGATAGATAGATAGATAGATAGATAGATAGACAGATAGATAGATAGGTAGATAGATAGATAGATAAACAGACAGGCAGATAGATAGATAGATAGCCAGATAGATAGATAGTTAGATGGATAGATAGATAGATAGGTACATTTTTACTAAGCTGTGTCTCTTACATGAATTTCTCTTCTTCTCTCATAATATAAAAATACATCTTCCATACGGGTATGTATCATCCAAAACTGTATTTTGAGAGGTCAATTTTACTTCATGGAGCGTCTGATAAAATAAAAAGCATCATCATCCTCATCATCATCATTATCATCATCATTATCATCATCATCCTCATCATCATTATTTGATTATCTTATATTTTATACAAGGCTAAAGCCATTAAATGTGCTATACAAGATTTGCACAACTGGCCTTTTCCAACTAAATACCGTCTCAACTCCATGTGGAGTTTAAAGAGAAGCAGCCATTTTGCGGCACACTTGCGCTGTCATACTAACAAGATTCTCATCTGCCTATCCTGGGGTACTCAATAATACCTGAGTGAGGTAAGGATATGTATAAATAAAAGTAGTTTACACTAAATGTGCCAAATCTCGACAGGTACTCGATAATGATTTAACTAAGTGCTACGCCTGTTTTGATTGACACGATTTCTTGAAAGAACAAACTGAGTTTAAAAATCTATTAAACAACTCTATTTCCTTGTGGAAAGTTTTGCACTCCGTAATATGGCCGTGCAGGAGCACCGAGTCCCTTTCAACCCTACTCAAGAACCGAACTGCGGTTACAACAGGACCCATCTAGCTTCTTATCAACACATAGAAAGATACGGCCCTATCACGCCGGGATTATCAGATGAAATTAAATAGCCTTGAATATGAATTTGTTAAGATAAGGTTTGGTGGGCTTTTAAACCCATTAGTCTAAATAAGGGGAAGGTCCGGATAATATTTCCATATAAAAGACAGATTACTTATGTCTCACTTGCAACCGTTGGTCTCAGATTTTGTTGGCCCTTTACAGTTTGCCTATTGCAAAATAAGGAGTGTGGAAGATGCGATACTGTATGGGTTTTTTTTCCTTGAGGAAAGTTTGGTACTCCATAATACGGCCGTACAGGAGCACCGAGCCCCTTTCAACCAAATTCGAGAACCAAGCTGCGGTTATAAATAATAATGTGTTCTAGATAATATATAAGAATCAACTTGACCAACAGGGTAATCATGTTAACTAATGTTTGTCGACTTGTCCAGCGCGTCCAACACTATTCAACCACATTAATTTGATGGGCATAAAACTGAAAAACATGAATGTGAATCCAAATACCATTCTCTGGTTATTTTTATTATCTAACAACAGTTCGTTCACACTTCCCAAATAATCAGAACACAGAAGGGAGCGCCCCAAAATACAGTACTCTCCCTTCTCTTGTTCACACTTTACACGTCTGCCTGTCGTCTGGAGGATACACTACCGTATTCCATGGTAAAATATCCAGATAACACATTGCTCTGCGTGGCGTAATTCAAAAAGGTGACGAGACAGAATATAGACTCACTGTAGAAAAGTTTGTGAAATGGTTTTGAAAGTAATTATTTACAAATCAATGTTTCTAAAACCAAAGAAAGGATAATCGATTTCAGGAAAAATAAAATTAAATATGTTGATGATCCAATTGTATGAAAAGGCGAATGTGTCGAAAGAATGAAAAATTTACAAATATTTAGGTAATTTTTTTGATGATCAGCTTTGTGGAAGAATAACACAATTTCGATTTTGAAAAAAAATGTCACAGCCGTATCTTTTCCTTGGAAAACCAAAGTATCTCAATGAGGAATTCTGTTTTGACCCATTAGTATCCTACACAGTGCTTTATGTTGTGTCCTTTAACGTTGATAGAACTAATAGAGTCATTACTAAAGTGGGGCAGTGGTGGGTAGCAAACAAATTGATTTCCCAACTTCTTTAGGAGAGAGAGAGAGAGATCTGATTGAAATGAACAAAATATTAAAAGATAGTTCTGACCCATTTTCCCAGGAATTTTAAGAAGACAGCTGACAAGTGGCTGCTTTAGAGTACCAAAAGTAAATCGGAAAAGATACAAGGAAACCTTCATCCCTAGAAGTATATAACAGTTCAACCGTAACTGTAGGAGAAAGGCACCAATAACTATTAATTCATTTTTTTTTATTAAGTGAATGTGTGCTTGTATGTAAGTGCGTGTCTTTTTAGATTATGTGTGATAAATCAATGTTATTTAACAAAATTTTTCATAAACTATACTGTGTATGTATCTCAATCATGTATACTGATTTTAACTGTGTATATATTTGAAACAATCGTTGTGTATTTATTTTAATTTCTAGTTGGATCTCCTTCTCCTTCTTCCTCAGATACTCCGACTGTCTCAGTAAAACTGAGTATAAAACAAAAACAAAACAAAACACATTGATGTCTGATACTCTGATTTAAGGGTAATGTGGTAGATGGACTGTTTGAAGGAGTCCACGTCTGCCTGCATGTGACACAATCGGGGTTTCTGATTCACAGTCCAAGTGAGCAAGGGAAGAAGGAATTTAGGTGGCAATCTAGGTTTGAATCTGGTTCTTTATAGTTTTGCCTTTTGTTTAATCTATGTTAATGCTATGGTTGCTGATTTGGTACTTATCAATGGGTATGTCAATTAGATTATTTATGCCTATATAGATTATCATCATCATCATCATGACGTAATTGGCCTTCCTCAAAGAAGCGCAATGTCATGGCCCGGCTTCGAACTGAGAAACTGGCGGTTAGAAGTTAAAGCCCTAACCTCACAGCCAAGCTGTAAGGCATCCACTTGATGGCACTGAAAATTGTGGTCCCCAAGAGCGCTGTTATACTTCATATTGTCTAAACACGCCTATATTAAGTAACATTTGCCTAAATCATTCCTACATAATACGTCTTCATCCATAAAAGTCAGTGGTTGGAGGATTTTTTTGCCATGTGATCGTGAGAATCAGAAAATCATAATACATCCAGAAGGAATTCTCTGGGATCCAATGCTAGAAGATCTGATAATTCTTGAAACCGAACTTTTTTGCCGAGCTGATAGCTAACACATTGTCCTCTGATCCATCTTTTCACGTGGGATAACCAACTCACACCGCATTATTTTCTGTCGTTGTACCTGTTGACCCATTTCATCCGGTGCCAGTTGTCGTATTAAAGTTATATTGGCATTGCTCAAATGAGCTGCTTCTGGCTCACGAAATATTACTTCAGGAACGAGAGAAGTTTGCGAAATTCCTTTTTGTATGAAACATTGATTATCAAATAAACAAAAACATTGACTGACGCATTTATAGCGGAAAAAATGTTAGCGATCTGCCATATGAAAACTGCGAAGTTTCTCTCTCTGCCATCTTCTTTTATTTCTAAATTAATGATGTTTATAAAAGTGGCGAAGGTGCGAGGAATACTACACATAGCAAAGATGACGGCAAGCATGATAACCACTTTTATAAGTCTTCTTGTCTTGTAAGTGATGTTAACCTCCTGTTTATTTCCGTTTGTAATGTTGTTGTAAACTGTCATCGATTTCCGTTTCACAGAAGACATTGTCAAGCCGTACGCCATCAAAAGCACACTGGAAAAGATGATAAGTACCGGTGGTAAGGATACAACTGCTGCATTAATAATTTCCATATATTTTTCTATTGACATGCGATTTTCGGAAAACACAATAGCTAAACGCCGTGAGGAAAACGTGGTTGACCCGTTGCTTGTTTCTTTTTCCATCCGCACCCAGACTAGCCAATGACTTAAGTATATAGCAATGTGAGGCACGACTGTCATTATATAAAAGAAAACCACACAGATAATGGAACGATTTCTGGTGAAAATTCTCTTGACTTTGAATGGGAACAAAACGCAGAAACATCTTTCCAAAGACAGACATGTGGTTATCCAGCCTGAACATAGAAACAAAGAATCAACTATCCATGAAAACCCATAATAATAGATTGACATTGGATCCAATTTGTAATCATAGAAAAACAAATTCCATATGGGAAAGATCCTTGTAATAAGTAATATGAAAGAGAGGGAAAAGTCTGTGAGAGACAGACCAAAAAGATAAACACTCATGCTATCACTAAGACCCAACTTGTAGAAAATCGTCATGTTCAATAAATTATTCAACGTACCAAAAAGGGCAGTTCCTCCACAGAGTAGAATGTTAAGATAGAAATTGAGCCTCCACATAAAGCTATCTGATACGATTGGTTGATAAAAAGCATTTCCTGGAAAGCTCCAATAGTATATGGCGTTGTCCAAAAGCCCATATTGGCTGAAATTCAGTAGACCATGAAGACCGTTGAGCTCCTTCAACCCCATGTCTACCGTAAAGCTGTTGATTCCTTTGTTAGGACCATGTGTGGGGTGTCGTCGTAAACTTAGGCGGCGTCTATCAGCTTGAAAATAGAATGTGATTATGGTACTGCAAAGGTGTGTGAAATGCGTTATGTTATTAATAACATCGAAGGCCCTTTAATGGCCATACCTTGTTTTATGTTGTAAAATAGTATGTTTTGATTTTGGTTTGTTCTGCTTTGCTTTGTTTTGGTTTTTTTTGAGTTCGCGAAGCCTCGTTATACGTGTTTGGTAAAGTGCTATACTACTGCAGATACATTCTATCATCAGTGCTAAATTACTTTTGTTTTTCTATTACGTGCATATGTCGCAGGTGGAGGATAAGGGAGTGGGGAGGTGATGGAATAAATCATCGTCCTTTTGTAAGGCATGGGGAGATAGATCTGACGATCATTTTGCACCCAAGTACGTTATTATAAGCTCCGGCATTTTGCCTTTGTTGGAAAGAATTATTATTACATCATCCGAAAATTGGTACAGTGATTTCAAATAATAATACCCCACTAATTGATTCATAACACTGATTCTTATAATGACCTCTTAGTTACTCTATTCATGTTCAAAGACGGAAGCAAAATAGTTATCCTCCTGTTAAAATGAATTTATCCCAGTTGACATTGTTAAAATGTATTGAACATTAAGTCATGAATATAATAATATCATTTACTCGTGTTTACTTCTTTCATGCCTCTTGAAATTGATATTTTGGGAGGTTGAAGCTGAAAGCTAAAGTTTGATAACGACTATTGATTGTATAATATTGTAGGATTGGCGAAATTTGTATCATTGGAGAACGTTACAGATCTTTTTGTGCAGAAATTGAGATACCGATTTGTTTCCATAACACTGTTGAAACTCGTTAATTTAAATTTGTGGGAACGGAGACATGTTGAACAACAGAAATGGTGTTCTTAACCTAGTTGTGGCAGTAGTAAATAAAGAACAATACATTTTTATTTGACCCTTTGACATTTCTAACGGTCTTGAGGCCGCCATTGTCTGCTTTACATTTTATGAACTAACCCTCTAGGTCAAAATATGTGTTCCTCCTTTACCTATGGACCAGTCGGTTTCTACAACCAAAATGTTCACTTCCATCGGTGTTGAGAGCTGGAAGAGTTCAGTTGAGTCGACCACCATTGTATTGGTTCTCAGTTTCTAATAAATCATTTCCTCATGCCTTACAAAAAGACCGATCCGATGGCCGAGTGGTGAAAGCGCCCGCCTCGGAAGCGGGAGGTCGCGGGTTCGATCCCCAGCCGAGTCATACCTAAGACTTTAAACTGGCATTTTAGTAACTGTCTCGCTTGGCACTCAACATTATGAGAACAGTACTAAGACTGGTCGGCCCGGTGTCAGTATACTGTGACTGGGTGAGTCATTCGAGTTGTGCTATGCCTTTGGCTCATGTGTGGCACCACATAAACATGTCTAAATAGACTGTCGCTGATATGACCTACGTTGTTGAAAAGTGACGTTCAACCCACAAAGTAACTAACTAACCTACAAAAGGACGATGAATAATAATTTCATCTCCTACCTCTCCACCGGCGGCATATTTCAATTGACAAAATTGGTGGTTGGTTTGGGACCTGAAGCTGACTGCTAGAGCAATGAAAAGCACTAAAAACTGTCGCTAGTTCTCCATGTGTGCATTGTTTTGCTCGGAGATGCTAAGCGTTCTGTGATAGCATTTGTGTTTTCAGTTTGCCCAATAGAATATGTGTCTTTAGCTCTGTGTTTTGTTGATAATGTTGAAGTAGGCCTATACTGCTTCATTCTTTGTGAATCTTGTTGTAATGCCCCGACACACACCTATGCCGACCGTAGTACACTGTACTAACATCAAAGCGAAGGACGAGAGCCGTGCGCTGTTGATTTCCAACAATTTCGAAACGGGAAAGTTGAGATTTCTCTAAAACGTTGATTATGGTTCCTTTTTAGTTGTTGGTTGTTTGTGGGTTTTTTGTTGTTGTTGCTGTTGCTTTTGTTTGTTTGTTTATTTGTTTGTTGTTGTTGTTTTTGGGTTGTTTTTTGTTTTTTTGTTTGTTTTTCGGAAAGGGGGTGGGGGTGGGGGTGCTCCCCAGCATATTGTTTGAAACATTATGTTTTTATGATTTAATTTTTCTCTATTGGTATAATTTTTCATCCATTGTTGCTGGGGGAGGTTTATTTTGTTATCACGTTTAAATTTGACAAATAATTTTGATCCGCCCCCCCCCTCCCCCGCCCCCCACACACACACCCCTTTTTACTATTTCTTTCTTCAGCGGCTACATTCTCTCGCGCTTTCTCTCGTTCATTTATGCTTCATTATTTCACCTTGGGGACAAAATGTGCTATCCGAGAATGGACATCAGATTTTTTTCTTTGCTGTTTGTTTTGGGGGGAGAGGGATTGGGACGGAGATAACCTGAATCTGAGACTCCCATTTTTGAGTCGGCCCTTTGTGTATTCAACACTCTTATTCTTCTCAACATTCTCCTCCTTGTCCTGTTCTTACATAAAAGTTAAGTAGTCCACAGGCTTCACACGGAAACAACGGAGGTCCACCAGATCACTCGAAATGATAACATTCAATCTTTGCTTTTATATCTTACCGCGCACATACTTTCTACACTCCTTTTCGGAGTCTAATCTTGCCCACCTGGTCCATGTGAATGTGATGAGGAATCAAGACCCACCGAGTGAAGAAAAGATACGCTTGATTCACAGGACACCGCTGAAGCTTTGATAATATTTTCGCGTTGACCCTACAACTCCATGCAGTAACAGATGACAGTATATTATTGTCTCTAAACTTAACACAGGAAAACATTCAATATAATTGTAAATAGCGTCCTGGTGGATCTAAAGGCCAAAAGTGTGTTCACGTACTTCATCGAACTTCCTCCAAACAAAGCACATCTTGAGGCTGAAGTCGATGCTTATTAACATGCGAAAAGGTCAGCCTCCAACGATAAGGAAGTGTCATCGTAGCGGCTTTGTAAATTCTGATAACGATGGCTGTCATGGATGACTGAAGATCTACCGTTTGTACAATTTAAGGTAAAGAAATATTACACCACATGAATTGCCAGATGCCGGTCTTTAAGCACACACGCACAGGAGGGTAGGTGCTTATCACAGCATGAATGGGCAGGGATTGGGAGAAGCCGGGGTGTGAAATTAATAAATTAATACAAAGTTTGTGCGAGAGAGTGCTGATATGCGATTGCAATATGATATGCACGTGCAAGAAAGGGGTCAGTAACGTCTGAATGATAAAGACAATCGATGAAGATGTTGCACAGCAATAAGAAAAATAAGATGATGTCTTTGAGATAAAGAGCTCAAGAGGCAGATGGCAAGGATTACATAGCATGCTGGCCAACTGCAATGTGTCGCTCACCAGCATGTCTTTATTGCCTTATCTCTCCATATCGAGAGCTTTTCTAGATTCTCTGCACTCAGGCACTTTTCAACATTACTGCGCTATCAACATGGAACGGATCGCATCACCACATAGAGGGATAGGAAGAAAGAAGGGCACACGATTTAGAAAGTTAAAGGCGCCTTACATCGCAGTCCTGCGCTAACGTTGAGACTACGTAGAAAGGCTGCAAATCAGTGCGACCCTTTGATCGGATTACTTTGTGCTGGAGATCAATGACTGCAAGTACAAAATAATAGAATCAAACAACTCCAGACTGCCATGACCTTTGCGAGGCTGTATTGAGAGTTGATTGAGAGGTTGAGACGATGCGTCTTGCTTTATACACGCCCAGTGAATACCCTTGTGGGCCAATTACATTTTACCACGTTAATGCTGGCGACAAGAAACCAGATGACAAGAAAAGGAACAAAAGGACCGAGAGATACCAACATAATATAACAGAAAAACAACAACCAGAATAATATACCTCCAAATCTCATAGCAACTGAACATGAAACGATATATACACTATGACTTTATCAACGGACTTTGCCATGTGACCGGATAAAGAAAATAAAGGAAATAAAATAGGCAAATTAAACTATCTTTGTTTTTCACCAAAGGCATATTCTTTTGGCCGCAAGAGGCCCTAAGACTGGCAAAAGGTCTCGAAATAGTAGACCTACATCGACCAAATGCACTTGACCTTATGATTTCTTCTTCTTCTTCTTCTTCTTCTTCTTCTTCTTCTTCTTCTTCTTCTTCTTCTTCTTCTTCTTCTTCT
>JAOWAY010206151.1:0-10105 GCA_028565895.1 Goniobranchus geometricus | reverse complement strand
AATAATAATAACAATAATAATAATAATAATAGTAATAATCATCATAATGATAATAATGAGTAGCATTGAGGCTTTTTCCCCCATTTTATCAGAGAGTGAATTGTTGTTGTAGTTCTCTTTTACTTTTTGACTGATTTTTTATCTTGGTCGTACTATTCGCACTATCGAGATTTATTAAAGAGTAGAGTCTTTTACTGAGATTTTAAATATCTACATGTTTTGCCTCTTGCAGTTTTCTTGGTAGGCCATTCCAAAAAACTGAGATATGTTTATCATCACACTCTCAGCGAATATTAACAAAATTTGAAATATACTAGCAAAATAAAGAATCTTTTATTCAGTCCTATTAGAAAAATGTTGATAGATCTAACATCTTACTCAGCAAGGACTTACATTATTTCTTATTTCAGCCATTACAAGAATGCTTGTAAAGCAAAACCTCCTTTTTTAAAGAAATAGATGATTGAGTCTGTGAGAAACATTTTTTAAATATCATTTAGCAAGTGGTGAAAGTTGTTTTGTCACTGTGCTATGATTTTGGCATAGAAGGCATTTTTTATACCTCTGAGATATTTAATAAAATGGTCAGATAGCTCTCGTTCTCCGGTTTTCAAAGATGTATCAGTTGCATTTTGGCGTATGTCTGACTTATGCCAAAATCGTAACAGTGACGATTTTCTTTTGTGATTTTCCTTTTATACTGGTTATCGACTATTATTTCTCTTCAGCCATTGTGTAGACAGATAACATTTCATTAAATGATATTTCTTATTGCCAGCATTTTAATCAATAGATAGGTTGCTTATGAAGAACAAAATAAAAAACTGTTAAAAACACTGCACTGAAAGACCTGTTGTAATAATGTCAGACAGAGAGAAAGGGAAGCTTGAAGGCAAAAAGAGTAGAGAAGGATGATGATGATGATGTCAAAGTTGAAAGCTTTTACCAGCACAAATGCTTCATTAGTTATAAGGGAATGGATTGATGGAAAGCTTTGGTTGTCAAAAATAGGGAAGTGTGAAATGTGTCCTTGGGTGGGGATTAGCCATCAATTTTGCCTTAATCTACTTGTTCAGTGAGTGTTGAAGAAGTTCAGAGTCAACATTACATGAGAGGTTGCTAAGGAAGAGACATCTACACAAGGGTTTTGTTTTTGTATTGAAAGCAAAAACAATAAACTAACCAAAACAAAGAAATGCTAAGCACAGCTTGAACAAATTTTGGCAATTGAGACAAAGCATGTTGACTGCATGGGTTTAATTAGGGTTGTCCACTTGAAGTATTTTGAATCTCTTTTTTACATTGCATGATCTTAAGATGACTTTTAATAAATTTTTTTCCAAAGGGTCCATGAATTTGTATGGCATGGGACAGATCCTAATAACAAAACGCGAATGGTTCCAGGACTTAACAAATTTACACAGCTTCCTATGGTACCAAGCAACTTTTACTACAATGTAAGAAGAAATCACTAAAATGCTTATTTCAATTTTTATTTCATTTTTGTTTGATGACTCATCAAGTTGCATTGATCTTGTTTTAAAAATGTAAAGATGTTGACTCTGATTTTAAGACTATTTTTATCATTTTATTCATCTTTCATAGTCACTGAAAGCAAAAAACCCTCCAAGACCAGCAATCAAGCAAAATATTAATTATTGTACTAGCATTTTAAAGCTTTAATGGTGAAAAGGTTTAATTGGCATAATGTATTTGATTCCAAAGCTATGTGTGTTGCATCGGTCAACTTTTACATATGACTTATTTTTGAGTGAAAATTGAAAGAGTAAGTTACGCTACTCGGGTTCCTGACTGCCTGTTTTATATTCACGATGGTATTTTTTCAGCATTACCTGAGTCAGTATCACTCACTCTGCACATTTTTGTGTAATATTTAACTTGGGAGCTTTCTGCTAGGTGATTGTTTAGAAGCAATTGATTCATATGCAGGACTGTCAAACTGAAAGCAGTAAATGTTGGCTTCTCATGCTTCAAAATTGATCAGTTCATGGCTTGATAATGACTTGATTGAAGCTCTTTTGCAAATTCTAATGATAATACTAAAGTAGACATTGGATTAGCTGTTGCAATCAAGCTCAATCCGTCACACTGTCAAAGAGTAAGGGTGAAGGAAAGGGGAAAGTGAAGAGAATGAGAGTTTAAAGGTCCAGCTGTTGTATGTTAGAATGAAAGCTCTGACTGTGGGACGGATCAAAGTCTAGATCTAGATATAGACACCCCAACTATAATGTCTGGATCTCTCGCATCAAAAACCACAATGAAATTAATGATCCAATAAAGTTGAATGAAGACATGTCAGTGGTGGGTCCTCAAACAATTTTTTATTTCTTACCACCAGTACAACAGCTGAAAAGATGGTCTTGACTTTTCTACACCATCAAACTGAGTTACTCTGCTATTTGATGATGTAGTGAAGCACTTTGATATAATTATGTTTTAATAACAGTGTTGTAAGAAAGAATTGTATTAAAAACACACCTGCACAAAAGATATTTGTCTTCAGTCGGTGGTGTGGCATCACAAGACCATAGCTTAAGAAATATGTGTCACTGACGATAAAGTTTTAATGTTAGATCACAGACATATATCAAACAGTGTTGGACGGAGAACATGGATCAACAAATGCCTTGATTTGGCCAAGCGTCCCCTCATAAATGATTGCAAGACATTTTTCACACAATGCTGTATGCTTCAGGAGATGATGAGACTTGGGGCAAGGGGATAATCAAACCTTTTTATCAAACTTCTTCAACAAAAATATCATGTAGCCTTTTATCCACATGAAAATCTGAGTTTTGATGAGGTGATTATTGGATTCAAGGGCAGGTGGAAAATAACCTTTTCAGTTCTGCAAAACATCACAATTACTGTATGAAAAATATATGGGTTATGTGATGCTGTCATCGGATATGTTGCCTTTGGCAATGACATGTCTTCTTATGATCCTGAAATTGATGTGTACAATAGACAAACTGTGATATGCTTTGCTTCTCTGCTATACCACTGGGAAAGGGGCATCACAAATTTACTGACAGATTCTTTACAACTCAGGAACTTTAACACTATCTGCTGACTGAAAAGGATCTGTATGTACTCAATCTGAACTGGAAAGGTTTCTCTCCCGCTCTAAAATCACTTCATTTACATCATTTAGAAAAGATGTGGTTCTTGTCAGAAGATGAGAAAATTCTGTAGGCTAATTTCCACATTAAAATTTAAAAGAAAAAAAGAGGTCATTGCTGTATTATCTGAAGTTGACGTGTCTATTGTTTAAAAAAAAAAGAAAAGACATTAAAAAATCTTGTCTTGTCAATGCTTACAATCAATCCATAAATGGGTGTGTAATTAGGTGGATCAACTTTTTGGCTATTACAGTGTCAACAACAGATAAGGTAAAGGAAAGGTATTTTTCTGGATGATAGAAATAGTTCAGGTCAACAGCTACATCTTGCAAAAGCTTGCCTCAGCAGACCCTTCTCACAGGGAAATATGCTTATGTAAATTCAAGAATGCACGTTTGAATGACCACTGTCTTTGAGTGTTAAATGAAGCCCAGGATCTACTCCCACACTTTGACAAAAGGAGCAACCCCTGTCATTTCAACAACAAGAATACTCCCCCTTGAGAGTGCTTATCTAAATATTACTCACTTGAAAAGCCCCACAAGAACTACATTCTGTAGCGCAGCCACAAAATCAAAGTACACCTATTTTTACTGCTATGGCTGTTCAAATTTTCCACACACCCACAATTTATTAATGATTTTCACACTTCACATAATCATATTTTAAGAAGGGATGTAGATGTTGTCTTTTGTTTTTTTCCTCATCAACTAAGAATAAAGTGCAAACAATTATATGCATATCAATGGATTATAATGCTCCCTGTTATATCTGTCCATCTTGGAGTGTGATAAACCTGATTGAGCTGTATGTGGAAGGCGTTTTACACAATATGCACGATTGAAAATTATGTAACTTTTCATTTACATGGAATTCATCTCATCATAAACTATTCCTGTGTCTGTGCATATATGTGGGCATTTCTTCTTATTTCATTACTCTGCCTAAGTATCTTCCTTCAATTTTATACCAATTTTATATTTCTACTTGTCTATATCTACTTTCAATAATGATGTTCGATATTATAAGGTGTATTTCTTCTTTCTGTCAAGGTGAGGGAAGTAAGAACAAATGATGATGCCATGATAACAGTGAAGGTGATGCTGTTCTACTCATTAAATGATATCTTGAAAATGGTAAGAGCCCAAAGGAATTATAATTATGTTGAATTCCCTTTGATTTTTTAAAAGATTATTTTTAATTCATCGCTTATGTCTTTCTAAATGTACAAGTCCATCAAGGATGGAATCTTTGGACATGCACTTTAAGAGGGTATGATTAAAAGGAGAAAACATATTTAATATCGTACACATTAACATCATATCACCCTGACTAGAGATCTCATGAAGAGTATATTGGTAAAAGAATGCTAAAGATGACACTGCCAGGTAAGTGGAAAATAGGAAGACCCAGGTAAATGTGTATGAATGGATTTAGAGAACTTATGGAAGTTGTGAAAAAGAATAAATCATTGAATAGGAGTAGCTAGGGAAGGAAATTCCACTTTGGCAAAGCCTAGTAAGCTAACTGGAAAGGAGAAGGAAAAGTAGGTCCATTCAATGATCATGTCACTGAAAGTAAGCCCCAGAGTTATGCCAAAAAACAGAAACTTTTACATCATGATTAATGTACACAAAGGCAGATCTAGATCTAAATTTACATCTGCATGAACAATTCTGTCTACAGCTAAATCTTCATCAAGAAGATAACCTTCATTTAGAAATCCATGTATCTACCGAGATGCTTTGTCTAGATCTACTTCAACGGCAGAGTCTTCATTTACCTCCTTAGTTGTTTACCAGCAATATCTGTGGGTATTCTGTTGTTGCTTGGCCATCTAGATCAAAGTCCAGAATTAGTAAATGAAGGGGAGGTGTATTTGCTTTCTCTTGGGAAAATGCCTACAACTTTAAAGGCATATTTATTAGAATTAAATTCGATTTGCTATTCTGAAGGAAATGGAAATCAGTGAGTATTGTTATGACAGATCTCTTTTATTAACACTTTCATTGCCAAATTCGATTCAGTCGAATTTCCATTACATACCGTTCATTGGCGCATTTGACTCAAGTTGCGAATAATAAGTGCACTATTCAAAAACCACAAGACGATAGAATGCGTCATTTCTCTCCTGTCAACAGACACTGAGCGTGCTCTATGAATTTTTTCAGCCCTATTCAACCCTGTATTTGCTATTTACAGCTTGTTTACTGCAATGTTCTACTTTCCCTTTGAAAAGCCATCATTGCTTTGGGTGATAATAATGTTTATCGTCATGTTTGAATGGATATATCTTGTTGTATGCTTATATGTGTATGTGCAGGCTTGTAAGTGTATTTAGTTTTCCATGTATATATCTGAATATTTATAATGTAATATGTGTGTAGTTCTGTATCTGTGTATCCATGTGAACATGTTATATGGGATGTAATATAAGTGCTTCATAATAGTAATGCATATGATGCCGATGTGGTATATGACTGTGTATCTACACAATGTATGTCTGTAGGTATGGACCTGGGTGTATGTGCAATATATACAAAAGCATATTATGATCTATTTTATATATGCATTTTATACATGTATATGTATTCTGTAAAATGTGTTGGAACATTCAAAACGATGTGCCAACTAGGATCATGAATTATCTTGATACTTGAATGATTCTGGGTCAGATAGTGTTTTTTCATGGAAAACTGGATCTACATCTAATGATGAGGTTAGTTTGAGTCACTCAGTTGAAAATCTATTGACCACAATTACTGGAATTTGACCTAGATCTAGATCTAGAGTTGGAAAACAATGGCTCAACTGTATTGGGCATGGGTCATTGCCAGCTGATGCGAGTAATGACTTGGATAGCCTGCTAACAATTATATACCCTTCAATTGGGAGTATTTAGTTGGAGTTGACACATTTAAATCCATTTAGTGGATGATAGGGTTAAATAGAGACAAGAAGAAGTCGATTAATAGGATAGTCAAGCATCGTTTATTTTTTCCCTTGTGTTTTCCTCTTGTTATAGTTAAAAGTATAAAACAAAAAATACAACAACAAAGTCCCTTCTGTACTTCAATCTGATCACATTTTGACATAATGATTGTTGATTTTTTAGTGGGGAATGACTAGAAGTAATGAAATGACCATATGTGACTTTTCCAGTTTTATTGAGAATCGAAGAAGGCGGACAAGTCATGTGACCCCATTTGCATTTAATTTGATAAAATGATTTAATGAAAATGATTTTTATTCATATTGAAAACAGTCCTAAAAATTCCATGTATGTTTGTTTAAAAGTACTGGAGTGGTAATTTTTTTATCTGAAAACACCCATTTTCTCCTATTTTGAGCGGAAACCTTGGCAACAGTTTTTCACTATGAGGGGCTGGCAAAGAAAGTGTTAATATGATAACCTGAAAGTCTCTTTACTTAGGGATGAAATGCAAAAATCCAATTGAGAATCCAATATTGAACACTTGAATTAATCCCCTTGTAAAATTACACAAATTGCAACTGCTGTGAACTATGTCTTTTTCATTTATTGTATTACAAGATAGTTAATCACTTTTTTTCCTTTCCCCCTCTTCTCTTCAGCTTGATACAACACATGACCCAATAGCAGACCTCATAAAGTAAGTTGTGTCTTATTATGTCTCCCTGATTATCTGTGCAGTAGGTTATGGTTTCAACTTAGTCCTTAAGGTAATTCAGTTAAGTAGTACTTTATTTATCCCTATAAGGAATTTCATTTTCGGACATGTTTCAGAAAACAAAAAGAAAATGAAAAGTTATCATAGAAACATTAATGTTATAGAAAGTATGCAGCAAGACTGATGTTTATGCTCTCTTCTTGTGGAAAGCCACTTATTCAATAAAAGGTACTAGAAAGTGGTTGAAACAAATAGGAATAATTAGGATAAACATGGCTGGAGGTTTGACAATGGCTTGGATTGAGCCCTACTCCATGCTACAGGTAAGTACGCCATGCCGTCATTGGCAAGTCCTTCATGGGGAATAAAATTGTGCACCAGAGTCTTGATAGTAACACTGCATGTGGTTCACAGGCATAGCAAGCAGGAATAGTCTCCCTAAAGCCATGGAATGTAAGCTTGGGAAATGTGACTTTTAAGTTTGAAGGCACAATACTAGATTCCATGACAAGAAGACAGGTCACTTCCTTTCTTGCCAACAAGTCATTGTTAAGGCTGATGATACCAATGCTGGTAGATAGGGCAGGTTAATCATTGGGTGGACATATAATTGGTGTAATTTTTTAATCAAATAAGTGCAATACAGCACATTTTCAGGGGAAGACAAAATACTGTTTTATTGTCAATGTCTGCTTAGACTCAACATTTGAGTGATATCAGCCTATTTATCACAGGGACAATCAAGATGTATTGAGCTCACCAGTAAACCACAAAGCCAGTTTGAACCTCAAATGATCAAACTTAGACGTAAATCGGGAAATGTATTCATGAATATTGCCTTTATGATCAAGTCTTTTGCTTGTAAGTTGGAATAAGAATCTAGATCAATGGTCTTGTCTTGATAATCCAAACTTCTTGTTTCCTGGCAATATGTTCAGATTACTAAATTTTTCAGATTACAGAATCACTGACAAAAGATCAATGGCCTCAGAATGCATATGGATATTTTAACCCCTTTGTGTGGGGAAACATGATTAAATTTGTGTAGAGGCTTGATGATAAGTTTATAGCTAAAGACCCTAATGAAACAACTAAAGAGCTTATGATGAGATATGTAAACATTCACATATTTAAAAAAAAATCATCAGTGACTACGGTTACCAACCAGACAATGTGATTTGTGGAAACAAATACATATGCAAACTGGGTGAACATTATTTGCTAAAATGTGACAGAATCAACAATACAAATCAGAGGGTAGGTAGGCAACTGATGATTGACACAAGGTTACCAATGACCAACACAAGGCTACCGATGACGAAGATATTGAAAGTGATTGTACCCATCTCTTACCTCCTCATTTGTAAACGATCACAGATAAATAGACTCATTCATTGTTAATTTGGGTAGTCACCATCATTCAAGTGAGTTATTTAATACAAATTTCTGTGATGTATCATGTTGACACGTGCACTTGTAATAGAGACTGAGAGAGCATTTATTTCTGTGTTTGCTCATGACAATCTGAGACTGCCATGTATCAGCTGGCAGGAAGGCAAAGTAGTGGAAGCAAACTAGCTTTCCACTTTCCATAGTTGCTGGGAAGATGGACATATGATGTAAGATGGCTACACAGGTGATGTGCACAAGAAACGGTTAAAGTCCTATTCTTGATTGTGAAATTCTAAGCAAATCCTGTCAATTAAGAGAGCAGTCATATATCCTCTCTGTAGTTCTATAACCATCCAACTTCCAATTTTTACAGCAATATTTTTGTTGTGTAAAATTCAGAAACACTTCATCAGTGTCAATAGATGTCAAAACTATAAGATGATTCTGCATAAAACACTGTGGTTATTCTAAACACACTTTTTAAATGATTATTTTCTTATATAATAATTGTTTCAGGCTTGTTGGGTTTGATTAGCTGCGTTCTTTGGCTCTCCTGAAAAAAATTATAAAATGAACTGAGACGGTTAGAGAGTTACACTGAAGATACCTGGAACATTCATCATTGTCAGCTGGTGCCCTACCTATTGCAAACGCTAGCAATCTTAGATAGATTCTTGTAATTTCTTAAAAAACTCTGATGTATATTTTTAAAAGAATAGATGCAAAAACTTTATTTGTGAATAAAATATAGTTTGAACAATAAAATTCTACTTCTAAGTCAAATGAAAGAATAAAAAAGTATTTTCATGTGTTATTTCAGTGCCCTGTGTGCCGATGTGATTTCTTTTGTTGGACCTCTGTCGTAAGTATGAGTAAAACTTATATTGATATTTATTTGAAAGAATGCTATTACAAAGTCTCATAAGCATGTTAATTTCATGATGTGAGGGGACATCATAAAAGGGAAGGTAAATTTAATGGGAAAATTCACCTTGATAGCGTTAAGTGGCTTTCTTTTTATTTTTTTAAAAATTTTTTAAAAACAGTTTCTAGTTTTAATGATGTGCTATTTGTCAAATTGTTCAAAACAAGCGGCAATTATAGCATGGATAGAGATAAATAAGGTGCAGAATTTTTCATTTGTCTTGATTGCTCCAGGAGTACATTGATTAGAGTATCTTTGAAATCAATTGGATCTCCATCTATCAAAGATTTTAAGTGAATGCATAAGTTACACTCTTTGCAAAATCTAAATGATTCAAAGATTTCTTGAAATTGTGCTTTCCCTCCAAACCGTAAGATCCATTAAAATGCATGTATATTTATATTTGAAATACAATAGAGAGAGATAGACGATGTCATTCATGTCATTCTCAAAAATGTCTCTTAAGGTTCAAGGGCTGAAACCTATGACTCTCCCACAGTCACCATATGTAACTGTCTACCTGTTTATATCTTGGCAATGAAATACAGGAGTGACCGTCTAACATCTCACCTTTGGGAAAGTGAAAAAGCTGGATCTTAGGCAGACCGACATCTTAGGCAGACCGTGAAGGAGATAACTCATGCAGCTCTCAGTGTCATTCAGAATCATATCCAATCAGCGACAAATCCATTTTGAGGCTAAGTGATAATGAAACTTAAAGAAGACATTTTTGTTTTCACCCTGTCAATCACAAGACTTGTCTTGGCATGTTCAGAGGTTGCATAAATCTAAAACTGTCATTGTCATTAATCCACTCCTTTTCAAGCAGTCAGGAGAGCGCTATAGCTCAGTGGTAGAGCGTTGGTCTGCTGATTGAGAGGCAGCAAGTTTGAATCTTGTTGTGTGTACATGCGTTTTTTCCTTAAGCAAGAAAATTTACTCCTGTTGCTTCACTCGACCCAGGTGAAAATGGGTACAGCTCTGGCTTGAAAAGT
>JAOWAY010206040.1:0-10105 GCA_028565895.1 Goniobranchus geometricus | reverse complement strand
CGATAATAACGACAACAATTTTATAAGAATGCTCATACTGATGTTGATGAGGATGATGATGATAATATGAATGATAATGGCCATGATTGCGATTTTGATCATGGTGATGATGATGGTGGTGGAGATGATGACGATGATATGAGACAATGATAATATCCATTCTGTCTTTCAAAGACACGTTTATAAAGTTTGTATCATGGTCAGTAAGTCTTGTGTGAATGAACAGAGGGTAATTATTAAATATCAATATATCATTTCAAATCTGAAGGAAGTATTTAGAAATGCATGTGTAAGTGCTCAAAATATTTGAAAACTACGCATATTTTGTTTACTTATCTAAATTTCAGTTACAAATCTTTAGAAACAAACAACCAAAAATGAAAAAAAGAACCAAGAAAAGAAAGGAAACCAAAACGTTATACTGGTAAATGCTTATGACTGGACTATATTGCACCCAACAGCACTATTCAGGCATGAAGGATAGTTTAACTTTTTGTATTCAGTGGTGGTTAGACATGAATAGGATCTCATTACCGTAACGATGTCAGAGCTTATTTACAAGCGCTGCCATCAAAAGAAACATTGGGTTTATTTTCAGGACAGTTTGGTACAGAATGACTTTGAAGACTGGTGTATTCTTTTCAAAAGTATGGGGCTCTGGAAAAAACCAACGCTAGATGTAAAATGAGAGAAACTTATAGTGCTCAACCCAAAACATAGCGCACCCCCCAAAAATCTGTTAGTGATAACCACAGATAATCAGTTCGACAGCGAAGTGAGTCTCTTGATATTTCGAGGGATCTTAAGGAGAATTATTAGGATAGATGTACAATTTTCCAATACAAGATTGAAATCGATTTTAAAAGATAAACTTTCTGGAAAGAGTGTCGATGTGTCGTTGTTTTGTCAATCCGGTGAAACAATAAATATGATAGCTTTTTAGCGAGGGGGCACATTTCAACATCAATGGGTGTATGAACAAGAACTGCATTTTCTGCCGTTCCTGAAAGGCTCAACTTAGTGTTCGAGTAAAGTAACCATGCTCAGAAGGTTACTGAAAGCGTCGCCTTTGGTTAAATGACATTACTGCACCATTTTGTTTCGGTGGATTATCAAAACACATCAACAGTAAACGCTGAAATTATATTTACATTATTAGGTTTAGAAAAGACGAAAATAGAAATGGTTTCAAAGATGGGATCATCTTAAACCGGATAGAGGATCGTTTTGATTATTGAGTGATCAGTCCAGAGAAATCATACATGGGTGTCTCACAACCCTGATCAGAGCCAATTAGATTTTCATCGTGTGTTTTTCAAGGACAAAATGTATGGAAGTATCTGTCAAAGTATTCTTAAAATGAGAGAGGCCATTATTAGATTCATCAGAGCCTTTCACTCAAAGCAGTATAAGAATGTGAACGCACATTTTGAACGACGCTTTATCACCTGTTTGACCCGCAAAAGACGTCACTCTGAAATGTGGTATTACTTTGAAAGTCAATGACTAAAATTGATATAATGTTTATTAATTATTCAATGCGGATGATGGTACTAAGTGTCTGTAACATCTGTATTAAACGGGACTGTTCATTATTCTTGGGTCATCTAGTACTATAGAGTTATCCATTATTGGTAGAATTCACATTCTATTAACTTTACATTTATACAATGAAAAACTTGGCAAACATTACAATGAAGTCGCAATGTATTTTCTGCTTCTATTGACTAAGAGCATCCAAATATCGTTAAATCCAAAATTAAGGTCAAGCTATGGGCATGGGGGCAACTGACTAACACTGTAATTTGGTCTATGGATGGTTATGCGATATTATAAGACGAACAGATGAATATTGCTCGAAACAAAACGGACTACTTTTTTTTGACGTAATTACCTTTCAGAACTGCAAAACGGGGTAAAGGCCTACGTTAAATAATTGCACGGCACGTATTCCCTGAAAACGCTATGGGAGTTTTATAATGCATTGCGTACGTATGGCAATCCATTCTAATGATTGTTTTACTGAATGGATGACATATCATTATATTTTAATCATAATTAAATTAATGCATTGTGCACAACTATAAAAATGCTAAGTTCTAGTCAAATAATGTTATTTTGTATTTTTATATTGAAAACTCATTGCAGTGTTGATGCCATTGGATCCTATTTTTACATTTACTACATGAAACCGCATACTCGAATCGGTCCGTATATTGTTGGGATGATGACTGGGTACATAATGTACAGATGTGAATGCAAGGCTCGACTACCAAAGGTAAAAAAACATTCCAATTGTATCCTCCCTTTCTTTTCTTTTCTGTCTTTCAAGATTCAATTATAGGATGTATCAAGCTTTGTTTCTGTCAACAATCACCATAAGATCAAGTACTAGATCGGAGGCAGGCATTAGCGACCATGGCACGCATTTCGCTTCCCTGTTCAGACAATTGCAGGAAGGTCATGCTATTGTTTTTCTGCTTTTTGTTTGTCATCCAGTGATTTAAGTTTAAGCTCTCGAAATATGTCACTCTCTGCATGCTCCTACTTCTTGTCCCTTCAATCTTTCCAGTCAGGGCCAGATGTTCAAGTTCCGTATGCCGATTTACATGACCGAACATTTCAGTTGTCTTTAACTGATTATTCTTAGCAATGATCTTTCTACCCCTACCTCTGCCATTACAGCAGTTTTTGTTTCCTTCTCTTTCCATCACACTCTTAGCATCCTCCTCAGGAAACATCTCGCCGCTTCCAGCCTTTTCCTGCAGTCTGTTGAAAAATTCCAGCATCCACAACCATATAACAGTATTGACTAGACATAAGCTTTTCTTTGGCCTCCATTGAGATGTTCCTATTTCTCATGAGAGAATCCATTCTACTGAAAGTGTCTTTAGCAACTGCAATTCTTCTCTCTATTTCTGCGTCACATTCACCATCTGATATAATCAAGGTACCTACAGTTCTGGACTTGATTTATTTCCTCTCTTTGGCTTGTAACATTATAAATGGGCGTTATTGGTTTTGGAGACAAAAATGAATTCTGTCTTTTTTACATTTAATACTAGTCCTTTATTTTTACGTTCCATGACTACGATATATGATAATTTTTGGAGGTCTTTTTTCTGAGGCTGCTATTAGAGCTTTGTCATCTGCATACCTGATATCGTTATATTTCCTGCATTAACTCTGAGCCCAATGTCATAAATTGCATTAAGTAGCTTTGTTGCCACATCTAAAGTTACTATAACTTCAATCGGTATATTGTCTGGGCCCGCTGCTTTTCTTTATAATATCCTCTACTTGATCCTTTAGGATTGGTAACCCATCAATTCACTCTTTATGATAGGACTTTCACGCCTTTCATCTTCAAACAATTCATCTATATTATTATAATATGCCCACCTATCTAGAACCTCCTGTTTATGCATTAAAACCCCTTCTTCCCACCCAATTCTCTGATTTTGGTTTGCATGTATTTGCTATTTTTGATTTGGTTCTTCTCCATGTATGAGCATTGTTCACTTATCCATTTTTCTTTTGCTTTATAACATTTCTTCTTTATTTCTTTATTTCAACATGTTATACTTTTTATACTTGACTTTGCCTGCCTTCGCTCCTTTAAATGCAAGATGTCATTTACCATCAATCGTGTATGTTCTTTTCTAGGTCCTTTGAGTATATTTCTGTTATAGCCTCACTGTTATATTCTTTTATTTTATCCCACATTTCTTCACCGATTTTTAGAACTTAAAATCTTTTCTTGACATTAACAGCACTGTTTCTTTTTCTCTCCTAATTGTTTTTAAAGAGGTCAATTTCAAATTTCGGTTGATTGGACTTTTTTCCAGTTTCTTTAGTGTTATTTATATTCTTCACACTACTGCACTGCTGGCTCCTGATCGTTGTCACAGTCGGCTCCTGGCATTGTTTTTGAGGGTTTAACAGAGTTTCTAAGTTTGTTTCATTAATATGAAGTCTATCTGGTTTCTAGTTTGATCGCCTGGCCTTATCCATAATCTCTTCTAGTGTGATTTTTCTACCAGGTATTTGAAATGACAAAATCATTCTTCTACACCACTGTAAGAAATTACCTCCCCGTTCATTCATAGAGCCCTTGCCCCATGGACCAACTATGTCCTCAACTCGCTTGTCTCCCACTTTTGCAGTGAGATCTCCCTTGACCATCTTTACATCTTGTGATGTTAGCTGCTTCATAGCTTTGTCCAGATCTTCATAAAAATTCTCTCTTCCGTTATCTGCACATGTTGCGTTGGGTAATTACACTTTTTCATTTTCCTTGAAATGTAACCGCAATCACTCTTTCTGAAACACCCCACCAGCCTTTGATGCTCTTTGCTGTCTTGTCATCAGTCATAATTCCTACTCCTCTCTCATAAGTCTCCCTCGTGAGAGAGGAGTAGGAATAAATCATTGTTTCGTTATTTGTTTTAATCATACCCTTGCCTGTCCACTTAACTTCTGACAAACCTAACATGTCAACAGAAATTTTCTTCATTTCCTCCGTTACATTTTCTATATTTCCTTGTTGATAGAGGGTTCTGACAATCCAAGAAGCTATGTCGTGCTTTGTAGACGATTTGATTTTACGACAGAAACGAGATGACGACCGGGTGTCACCTGTTGCCCATGGCGATCCCAACGAGCGAGTTGTTCAGAGAAATGACTATTTGCCACCAACAAAAAAAAAACAACAACAAAAAACAAACAAACAAAAAACAAAAACGGCAAGCAGAACAACTTCGCTTGTTCAATTATCTTATAGCGCAATGCAACTGTAGATATCTGGCTTTGGTAGACGTGTGAAGTTATGACTGACTGACAGACTTAATTGCCTTTTGCCTCCATGCCATCCGACCGGGATAACTTGTCTGCGTTCAGGATACCCCGTCCGTCATGATCTTCCACCTTCTGTTTTTGTCAAATAACGTGATGTTTCTCAAATCAGATCATTGTGCCTTTTCTTTTCTCTCTAGTTGCGAGCGTGACGTCGGTAGGATTGGTAGCGTGATTGGTGCACGAACTGCAATCTTTTTAAAATCATCTCATCCCTCTATGGCTGTGATGTTTTCCTCTCTCCTCAATTCAATCTGTCAAAAGAAAAGTTAAGAAGAGCGAGAACAGTTTACTCAAATAATTATAGCATGCAATTTCCAAACCGCTTGACTGTTGTGAGTTCTTTTCATGGATATTCTATGGCACTATTACTAAACTAGGCGTCTCTCTTCATATTCGTCAATGTAAACTTTTATTTTTTTTTCATGAAATTAACCCAGTTTGGAAAATATTTGAAGCCATTGCGACATTTCTAAACGTAATGGTAAGCGCTAAAAGTCAGTCTCTATTTGCTTTTTTTTTTTTTTTTAAATCTATCTATCTATCTATTTATCTATTTATTTATTTATGCTTATATTTATTTATTTTTCTTTTCTTTTAAGAGACACTTTTAAATAGATCAGATTAGAATACGCAAGGTCTCACAGAGTGGGAGCCCATCAATAGTAGACTGTTAGCAAGGTTTGTGAGCAACCATCGGAAATTGACCATAGTACAATGCTATGCACCAACGAACGATGCACATGATGAGATCAAAGATAATTTCTACGAAATATTGCAAAATACTGTAGACAAAGTACCAAGACATGGCATTCTAGTTGTGATGGGAGACTTATATGTCAAGCTAGAGAGTGACAATACAAGTTTCAAATCATTTATGGGCAAAGGAGGCTGTGGTATTATGGATGACAATGGTGAAAAACTGATAGACTTATGTGTGATGCAGGGACTGGCAGTGGGGAGCACTACATGTATGTTTCCACATAGAGAAATTCACAAAGGTACCTGGAAATCTCCAGATGGTCTGACAACAAATCAAATCGACCATAATATGCTGATTGACCAACAGAACTGGTCTACACTTCTAGATGTGCGTTCATATAGAGGCGCAGATTGCAAGTAACCCTGTCTTTGTATTGGCAAGCTGAAAGCCAAGTTAATATCACAAAAGGAAGTTAATATGCAAAGAAAGATACACAGTAAACGTCTGAGGCATTACCCAGCAGTAAAAGAAGCTTTTCAGATTGAACTAAAAATTGATTTGCAGTGCTCAACAGCTGAGACAATGATGTGAAAGTACATGGAGAAACATAACAGATACCATAATGATAGCAGCAAAAGAGAGTGTCGGGTTTGTGAAACATGAGAGGAAGGAATGGATCAGTGAAAAAACATGGGCATGTATTGAAGAAAGAAGAAAGGCTAAAGTTGCAACATTCAATGTAAAAACTGAACTAGGGAAGAAGTTGGCTGAGGAATGTTATAGATGCTTAAATAACAAAGTAAAGTCGTTGGCTAGGAAGGATAAGAGGCAGTTAATGGACAAACTTGCATCTGAGGTAGAACAGGCTGCCAGCACTAGAAACAGTAAAAACAAAACTGTACGAGAGACCAAGAAACTGTCAGGAACCATGAAGTCCAAAGAGGGACCAATCAAAGACAAAGAGGGTAAACTTCTTGCATCAAATGAAGAACAAAAAGCCAGATGGGCGGAACACTTTAAAGAAGTACTCAATGTGCCTTGTCCAAAAGAGACCTTTGATTTCACAAACGAAGATAAAAGAGTACCAAACATTGTCATTGAAGATCCTATAGAAATAGACGAGGTAAAGAGTGCAATAAAATCTATGGCCTACAATAAAGCAGCTAAATGTGATAGTATAACAGCAGAAATGCTAAAGTCAATGAATGATGAAAACCTTGAACATGTGCTACCATTGTTTAATGAGATATGGAACACACATACGGTTCCAAATGATTGGGAAAAGGGGTGATTGTATTCCATAAAAGGGAAATCTCAGTGATTGTAACAACTGGAGAGTAGTAAAATTATTCTCAACCGAATACGAAATGGTGTAGACAGATGCCTAAGACAAGAACAGGCAGTTTTCCGCCCAGATGGACGTTGTCTGGACCAGATATTCGCTCGGAGAATGATAATAGAGGAGTATCTTGAGAAGCAACAAAAACTGCACATTAACTTCATTGATTTCAAAAAAGCGTTTGAAAGCCTGCATAGAAGATCCCAATGGGAAATACTTGAATGTTATGGAATTCTACTGAAAATTGTATTACGATAAAAATCAGAGTGCTGTTCCACAAGAGATAGTCTCAGTGAGTGGTTTGACATCCACACTGGAGTGAAGCAGGGCTGTATACTGTCACCTTCATTGTTTGGAATAGCAATCTAATAGACTTTGTGATGAGGAAGTGTACGGAAGAGAGGACTGGAATAACATGATTAGATTGAAAACAACTAGAGGACCTTGATTTTATGTATGACATTGCTCTCATCATCAGCAGCAGTGAGGCAATGCAAAGAAAGACAGATCAGCTTGTCCAAATGGCTGGATGTGTAGCTCTACAAAAAGGTTATGACAAGACCACAATAATGAAAACACCTGGCTCAGCAAGTACTGGAGTCCACCTAGAAGGGGAGGGAGTAGAGGAGGTTGAACATTTTCACATATCTGAGAACCTGCAGAGACAATGAAGAGAATATCAAGATAGAAGTTAACCCTAGGATTCGAAAAGCTGCCACTGCTTTCAGAAGCCTCAACAAAATATGGAACAGCAAAATCATATCAATGAAAACTAAATTGAGACTGTACAATTTTAATGTCCTCTCCGTGCTTACATACGGGGTAGAGAGTTGGAAAATAACAAAGAAAAGCGAAAGGAAACTAGATTCGTTTGAAAACAAATTCCTGGGGAAGATAATAGGAATCAAATGGAATGATTTTAAAATCACCTAAAAATAAGGGAAATATCTGGGCAAGAACTGGTTTCTTCGAAAGAGAAGATGGAAGTATGTGGGCCACTTGTGCCGAAGAAAAGAAACGAGAATAACGAGACAATACCTCACTATGGAAGTTGAGGGTAAAAGGAAGAGAGGACGACTAAAAGAGACGCTTAGAAGAACATTGATGAGGAGGCAAAAAGATTGATCATGCAGTCAATGCAGGCGGTGATGACTGCAGCACAAGACAGAGAACACTATTGAGGCCCTATGTGACGATATCGGCACTGGCAGGATGTAAGATGTAAGACTAAAAGAAGGAGCACAGGAAAGTGTGGCAATGTGCTTAATATAACGTTAATCCACTCACCGAATCGAACATTTGTCGCAACAACAAACAGAGACACGCCTACGACTTAATAACTGCAAAGAAAAGAAAAGAGAGAAACGCTTAAACCTAAAGCAAAAAGGAATAGGATACTTCATACAATTAGGAAAGGAACGATGAAACAAAAAATGAAGAGCTGGATAAAAAGATGGAAGCAATTGACATTACAAAAACTGATAATGTTATGTTCAAAGCAGTGCTTAACCAATAACAGTACGAAAATCCTTCAGTTGAAGATACAAATGGGAAATTAGCCACAGACCAAACTGCATTCTTTCTATCGTGGCACAACATTTTGAAGAAAAATTCTATCATAATGCTATACAATCCATCCCGCCATTCCAAGGTGATCCAAAACCCCTTACATACCTCATAACAACGGAAGAAGCCAGAAAAAGTTTCAACTGTTTAAGAAATAGCAAAGCTCCGGGTGAATATGGCATCAGCGCAAAACTTCTTAAATATGACACATCCCTTTTGGATACAACAGTTGCTGGACTTTATAACAATGCATTCAGATACCACAAAGAGCTGAACATCAATGCGGGAGCTTTAATAGCAATTCCCAAACCGTGAAAACCGAAAGGAAAAAAAAAAAATAAAAAAAATTTAAGACCAATCACTTTGTTCAATACAATACGAAATGCACTATCGATAATAACACTAAAGCGAATAAAACCCAAGATCGAACTTGATCTATCGTCGAGGCAGAGTGGATTCCTTCAAGAAAGAAGCACAACTGACATTGTATGGACACACAAATAGTTGGCGGGGAAAATAAATTCACAACTGATAAGCTTAATGCTCACTGGGATCGACATGACTGCAGCTTTCGATACTATCGACAGAAAAATTATACTGGATATCCTGAAATCAATAATCAACGAAGACGAATTAAACATTATACGATTCTTGCTCAGCAACGCAAGGATAGACACGCAAATAAACGGCGGAAGCATCCACAATCTTTTCACAAGCAATGTAGGGACGGCCCAAGGACCTGAGTCCTGTCTTTGTCGTCTATCTGGAACATGCTCTGCGACATATTCGATCAACCATACCGCAACAACACCTGAGTCCTATGTAATGTCGATTTCATCGATACAGAATTTGTTGATGTGGAAGAAACACAATGAGTACTATGTCAATACAAATTTTTGTCAATGTCGAAAAGGCAGAATACACTGCCCTTTCTCGAAATGAAACTAGCTGGAAAAATGTAAAAAAGGTTGGCTCACTTATAGGAGACAAAGAAGATATAGAAAGGAGAAAATATCTATCAACATCAGTCTTCAACAAACTCATGATCATCTAGACCAGAGAGAACAAAGTCAAATAAAAAACGAAATTAAAGCACTATAATTCCCTTGTAAAATAAATCCTCCTGTATGACTCCAACACATGGGCACTTACACCAACTGAGGAGGAAAAAGTAGACTATCAGCAAAAACAACAAGGGAAAGTCCTGTACGTTCGATACCCTGTCAGAATTACGAACAAGTCCCTCTACAAAAAATGCAATAAAACCCATCGTCTCAACAAATAATAGAAAGCCGATGGTGCCTCTTTGGACATTTACTTCGGCAAGATGAGGGAATACCAGCGAACCATGCAATGTCCTTCTATTTTGTAAAAAACGGTGAAAATTTCCGCGGAAGACCACTTACAACTCTAGCCATTACACTGAATAAAGACCTGTCGTGCCTCGACGACAAAATGTAATTAAAATCACAAGAAAACCTGAGCTATTGCTCAAGATCGTTGCAGATGGAAAAGCGTGTGTGTGTGTGTGTGTGGTAGAATTTCGGCACCGTTCAACCAGAATTCGGTTATATTGGTGCCTTTATTGTATATGTTGCATCGTGTACGTGTACTGTATGCTGTGTGTTTTCCCGAATCTTGGT
>JAOWAY010205929.1:0-10107 GCA_028565895.1 Goniobranchus geometricus | reverse complement strand
TCGGATATCTAGATCCCATACACCGAAAGGTAGAATGGGAATTTGAAAAAGAAAGAAAGAAAGAAAGAAAGAAAGTTGAAAGATCTAACACTTTACTCCAAAAAAAGCTCGAATGTCTTCAAGATAGAGATTGAACTGGCAATTTGTACTGCTCATGACAGTTCAGCAGCCACCTCATTTTTTGTATCATAAGTGGTAGAGTCAGGGGCAACTGCGTCATCCGCCATTGGCGGTTGTATGACTATACAACAACCGTCTTTCTTTTGAAGAAGCACAGGAAACAATAGTTAGAGTGACAGTGATGAGGTATAAAAGGCTTGGTCAGTAACAATAATGAAGTAATTTGATCTTTTGAATGCATGAGTATGCTATATGTAGGGCCTAAAAATGGAAAATTCATATCATGAATCCTTTAAACGTCTCCTCCCAAATCCGACCATGGAAACAATACCCCTATCTGGTAATGAGAACAAGAAGAATGGTATGAGAAGAAAAAGAATAAAGTGGAGAGCTAAACAAGAAGAATTCCGATAAGAACGCAGCTTCTTCACACCTTACTTTCTTACTTAAGCCAACTTCCCCTCCTGGAGAAAAGGCCACAGACAAAGATCCTCCTGCCGCCACGATCCTGGACGATTCAACCCGGCTGGGGTCATGTTTTCTTCCTTGCTTCCATGTCGGTCTGCAGGTCATGTCGGCAGGAGTTTCTTGGGCGGACCGCCTTCCTCTTTCCTTGCGCATTCCAGGAAAGTGCCTTTCTCATGGGATTGTTCTCTGGCCTCCTCAAAATGTGCCTTATTCACCTCATCTTCTTGGAGAATTTGAGATAAGCCCCATTTAGATCCACAATCGTTGCTGCACCTTCTTCCTGCCTCCATTCTCGCATTGTCTCACTGCAAACATCTATGAACTCCCCTCCTGTGTGACTGCTGATACTTTTGTTGAGCTCCCTGTAGTCAAGGACTGGTCTCACCTTATTCTTAGTTTCTTGTACAACAGCCATCAGTGGAATAATGCCTGTTTCTACATGTTCATTCCATGGCAAAAGTATACCTTCTTTTATCCAACGTTCCACCTCTTTCTCAAAATCTTTCATTGTTTCTGCGTCCATCTGTCGGTCATAACACTCAATCTTATTCTTCAGATGGGGCGGCTCGACTTTCCATTTCCACTCTACCGTCCATGTACTACCATCAAAAAATGCCCTGAAATCACTGTCTTCAATCACAACATCCTGTGCTCTCAGCTTACTGACGCCAACACTCGCCTCATGATCATCACTTGCTTGATGCCTGACAATCCCGATTTTTTGGTCACATCGATCAGGTTCAGCCTCTGACCCGGCCCCGCAGCATTTGACACCAAACTCAACTTTTTCGCCACATCTGACCAAAACTCCTCCCAATTTTGCAATGGCGTCCATTCCTAGTACCAAATCTATATCCGAAAGGATGGATTCTGAAACGATTGCATCCACACATACAGGCACACCCTCCACATCCATTATCAACTCCTGTCTTCCTTGACATTTTACTCGAGAACCGTCAAAAGCCACTATATAATTCTCTCCTTCACAATCACCCACTATCTGGGAACTCACTAGAGTGACCATACAGCCTGTATCCACTAATGCATTGACAGTGTGCCCCCTCACGTCAACCTGAATAATTGGTAAAGACTGCGCCCTTACTTCATATGGGTAGCCGCCGGCGCACCAGCCACCCTGCTCCCGTTTCCCTGGTTCGTCTGACTTGCTACACTACTGCCATTTCCGATTTGATTGCACCGACTTGCTACATGACCGACTCCATTACAGCGATAGCACACAATCTCTTTTTCTGCACGATTGCTACAGAACTTAGCCATGTGAGGTCCTCCACATCTGTAACACGAGCCCCTGAATACATGTGGCCGTTGATTCTGACTTTGACCCATTTCAGCGCTCTTCCTAGCCATAAGCACAGGCCTACCATCACCTGCTACTGCAGCACTAGTCATTCCAGCACCGGCCTTGTTTGCTGTTAGTATTCTAGTCTTTGAGATCAGATCAGACAGTTTAACTTCAAAAACTACACTTATCTGTGTTAAGTCACATGAAATCGAATCGGGAAATCCGTTTACAAAGTTCAACCTTACCAACCTGTCTAGGTCTCTGCCTGAAAATCCAGCCAAACCTCCCAATCTCTTATGTGCCCGACCACCTCTTATGTGTTAATGTACTATAAGCAACAAATGCCGTATCTGTGAATGCTTCAAGGAGTCGCTTTTCGATATCCTCATAATTTGACCTCTCATCTTCACTAAGCTGCAAATACAACGCCAATTCATCTCCCTCTAGGAATAATGGAACAAATTTTGCAAGATCCTGAATATCCTTCAACGCTGCTACAAGCTTGGCTTTGGCCAACCATGCTACAACATCGCCAGAGCCACTAAATGGTCTTATCATGTCTGCCGTAATCTTTGACGCCATTTTTCCAAGTCTCACAGCGCAGAACGATCGACTGGGGTCTTAGAGCCGAAATAGCTTGTCGTTTGGTGACTTACCTAATGGTTTTGAAATTCAATGCACAGAATATAAAATCCGGTTTTAACTGTACTCCCTTCACAAGGAATTCCAGACAATAACACGGAAAACTAATTGTCTGTCTAACTTAATCTGATCTAGATCTAAGCCTATAAGTCCAACACAACCTTGTCTCTGCGCTGCCTTTTTTCGCTTCCGCCTCTTTTTCGCCTAGTCACGATGTGCAGGAATCGACTACTCAAACAACAAGGAACAATCATGGTGTTGAAAGCTAGTACAAACTCCACACATCATCATCCCACGTGATTTGAACTGGGCATTGAATTAACACAACACTTTAAAAAGCTGAGTTTGGGCCAACTTTGAACGCAAAAGGCTTTTTGTCCACAGCACCTACAACCACAATATATTGAAGATTTGTTTGAAATGCCTTCTAGGGTGCACAAACAGTTTTGGTTTCGTGTCTCAAACAGTTTTTCAATGTACTGAAAATTGTTATTTGTTCCATAGCCTTTTCACTCGATTGCTCCGTTTCAGCCTTCAATTTTAATTCACCCTCCTTCGAGGTGGAAAAGCACAGAATCTATGTTTTTGTTTACATAGAACAAGAGTCATGAATCAATAAAATGTTAAAGAATTCAAAGAAAACCTTCATGCAACAAAGTATAACTTACTTTGACTTTCACCATCATCCCAAAACAGGACACCATCTGCTGTACCCTCTGCGTCAGGTGCAATGACAATCACAAATTTTTCTTTTAATCTGTATGATTATAACACAGAAACAAAATAAAATAACAGCAGCAATAAACACAAATACACATAAAATATCCTATTAGTTCAGATTCAAAAAGAAAACAGAAAAGAACAATAAAGTGGCAAAGATCAGACTCATACAATCATTTGCCAAAATTTGATTTTAATGCTGCTTTTTTTTATATAAATAGAAAACAAGACACTATTGAAAATTAGCTTTGAAGCAGCCGTTGATGTTACTATACAGTCAGCCAAGACGGTGATTTAAAACATACAGCACACCTTCTATCTCTTGGGGGATTAATTACAGGAACAAAATCAGATGGAATTTCAGAGAAACAAAATACTTACGCATGATCTGTCCTAAGCGTAACTGGCAGAAGTGTCAGAATGGATCCACCTCTGATATGAACATTAATGTGATTCAGTGGAGCGCTGAGCGTAACAAACTGATTTGTACCATGGAGCATGGTGCCATTGTAAAAATCATACCACATGTCCTCTGGAATGTACGCCTCAACACTTGTTTGACCCTTGAATGGGAAGGCAGGGAAACATTTGTAGAAGGTTCGTAAAGATTTATTCCCATGACATTGTTATTAATAAATATTTTTTTTCAGTCTGTATTTGGGAAAGTATAGGATTCTCTTTGGACGACGACAGGGACAAAACAGCCTCAAGTGAAGAACAACAAACTTTTTTCTTTTTAGGTGACATCTTATTAACTTACTTCCATTCCAATCAAAGAAATGGGTCCATAGGAAGATGGGTTACATTGCTAATCTCTGGGTTTGAAAATAAAAAGATGAATGCCATTTCATAAAAGCGTCAAAGATAATCTATGTTTAAAAGAAGTAGCACGAACAGCAGCAGCAGAGGTAGCAGCAGTAGTAGTAGTAGAGGTGGAAGTTGTAGTGGTGGTGGCTGCAGCAGCAACAACAGAAGTAGCTGCAGCAGCAGTAATAATAGTATAAAAACTTGGAATGCCTCCTGTGATAGATTTTAACTGGGAATTTAATTCTTTCACTTCATTTTCCATTACATGTTTTTGACTTGTACTTTTCAAGAAGAAATTTGGTTATTCACAAAAATTACTGAAATATATCGGTGGTTTGCATATCTGTAGGGTGACTTTAGGTTCTGATCATAGTTCTCATCTGTGCCTCTATCCCCAAATTCCATGAGACCCGGATTTAGCAGTATGCTTTGTTCGGATACATGCAACAAGTACTATAAAGATGAAATGTGCATGTGAAACAATAATCAGACTCGACACTCAAAAATCTTTGGCTTTGAGCCAGACTGAAAATAGAAATTTGAGAAATCACTGAAAACTATCATAAAATCCAAGATTTTCAAAGACTAGAAACTTCAACTCTATCTTTTAAAACAAAGGTCATTTCCAAGGCTTTTATAAAATATGTACAAATTGGCTTCAATTGGACATTACATCATTTACAGTGCTTCTAAATCGCCATATAAGCATGGTCATTGGTGGATTTTGGGATTCCCAGTGTTCTTGTACACAATCAAATGCTCTTGTAAGGCAATGGAATTCAGGTATATGAGACATTTTGTTCCAGAATAAAGATTATTTTGATATAGACATATTGCTCTTTATTAACTCTATATACCGACACTCACAGATGTCAGGACTGGTGAAATCATAAGTTGGTCTCCCCACATAAACTGTTTATCAATTGCCTCTGTTCCCGGATACCTATAAAAAGCAAACAAAAAAAAAAGAAAGAAAGAAATTGAATAAAATATTAAAAACACAACTTCACTATAATTATACTTATTTAATATCAGCTCCTCCCCTCTACATAATGTTGACAAAGCAAACAAAAATTTGAATAATATCTACATATTTATTGAATTTTGATCCTGTTAATATCTGGCAACTGCAAAGAAAATTTGGAACATGTTGTCTCTGAGAAAATAAATTCAAGAAAGACAAAAATACAAAATTTAAAAAAAACAGAAAAACAACAAAGGTATAAATACAAAGACAGTGGAGACCTCAAAATTGATGTTTCAATGTTGAAAGTCTACAGTATAATTACAAGAACATGGAGACCTCAAGCTTGCTGTTTCAATATTGAAAGTCTACAGTATAACTACAAGAACGCAGAGACCTCAAGCTTGCTGTTTCAATGTCTTAAGTCTACAGTATAAATATAAGCACATAGAGACCTAGAGGTTACTGTTTCAATGTTGTAAGTCTACAGTATAAGTACAAACACATAGAGACCTAGAGGTTGCTGTTTCAATGTTGTAAGTCTACAGAAGTACAAGTACATAGAGACCTGGAGGTTGCTGTTTCAATGTTGTAAGTCTACAGTTTAAGTACAAGTACATAGAGACCTAGAGGTTGCTGTTTCAATATTGTAAGTCTACAGCTTAAGTACAAGTACATAGAGACCTAGAGGTTGCTGTTTCAATGTTGTAAGTCTACATTATAAGTACGAGTACATAGACACCTAGAGGTTGCTGTTTCAATGTTGTACGTCTACAGTTTAAGTACAAACACATAGAGACCTACACTTTGCTGTTTCAATGCCGTAAGTCTACAGTATAAGTACAAGTACATAGAGACCTAGAGGCTGCTGTTTCAATGTTGTAAGTCTACAGTTTAAGTACCAGGACATAAAGACCAAGAGGTTGCTGTTTCAATGTTGTAAGTCTACAGAATAAGTACCAGGACATAAAGACCTAGAGGTTGCTGTTTCAATGTTGTAAGTCTACAGTTTAAGTACCAGGACATAAAGACCTAGAGGTTGCTGTTTCAATGTTGTAAGTCTACAGTTTAAGTACAAACACATAGACACCTAGAGGTTGCTGTTTTAATGTCGTAAGTCTACAGTTTAAGTACAAACACATAGAGACCTAGAGGTTGCTGTTTCAATGTTTTAAGTCTACAGTATAAGTGCAAGTACATAGAGACCTAGAGTTTGCTGTTTCAATGTTGTAAGTCTACAGTATAAGTACACCCACATGAATACCTCAAGGTTGCGGTTTCAATATCATAAGTCTACAGTATAAATACAAGCACATGGAGATCTCAAGGTTACTGTTTCACTGTCGTGAGCCTACAATATGAATACAAGCATAGGGAGACATAAGCTTGCTGTTACATTGTTGTAAGTTAGAGTATAAGTACAGGCACATGGAGATCTCAAGGTTACTGTTTCAAAGTTGTAAGTCTACATGCTTCGTGTGCCTGGAGCAATGTTTAATACATATTTATTTGTATATTCCTGAGCTAAAGTTTTAGAAAAACCATTAAGTTTTGAAATTCAACACATACTCACCCTGAGCTGTCAAAAACAGCTATAGTCTGTCTAAATGTTGCATTTGTACGTAGAGATCCATCATAAAAAAGCAATGGTCTTTCAAGATTTTGGGGGGCATACAAGTAAAGAACCTACATAAAAACCATTGTTCTGTCTAGATTATTTGCACTTACATTTACCAAACTTACATAAAAAGTAAAGGTCTGACAACTGGCTCTCCCATCACATGGGCTTTGTAGAACAGGGTATAGAGAATGGACAATAATTGATAACGCAGTTGAAGAGCAGAACGCATATTGTCTTTGTATGGGTTGGCAAAAGCTGCAGGATCTTGATCCTAAATAAAGACAAATCAATGAAACAAAGGAGGAAAACCTCAGATTAGTTCTTAATTTATATTGTTACTTTCAATTTCCATCCATTTTCAGTTAAGGCATGAATATAAAAAAAAAGATTTTTTTATCAAAATGTATACTGGAAATTAATTATAACGTTATTTTCATAAAATGCCTAAAACAAGTAACAGCGAGCCAAATGTTAAAATTAATTTGTTTCTATGCATAAAAATCTTATTAACGTACATTGAATATGAGCAAGTGATGAATGCCAAAAACTATTATTTTCTAAAAAATATTCATAATAATACTTTATTTCCAAAAGTTAGTTTTGCAGCATGCAATCATTTCACTTTGTCCAAAATGACATCATTGGACTCAATAAAAATACCCAATAATTGAGTTTTGCAAACATTCAGAGGAAACAGGATTTGTGGTATTATATCTGAATCAATTTTAATCTATCACTACTGTCTTTTTCTTAGAAAAAATTCTCTCAGCTATGATTGGGTGATAATTCTTAATGACAGCATAAGTCCGACAGCAATGGTAACCCTTGCCATTAAACTTTTTTTTTTTAACTTATTGGCCACATCAAAGTAAACAACCAATTCTTTTCTTTTTAAAATCAAATTGTCACAACGTGGATAAAATTACAAGAAGTCCTTTTCAGGTAAAAGTATTGTTTCACTGTTGTATGACCAGATGTAACAACCAAAAAGTAAGTCATTTTATCTTTTATTACTACTTTTCAGTGAATAAACTTATCCTGACGAACAAGACAGACCTAGTTTTTTAAATTACAGAAAAAGATTTCTATCATATTATTCAAATATCTTTCAACTTGCTGTGTGAACATCTGGATCGATATGAATAAAAGCAAACGCTCACAGGACTTCCAAGAGTATTATGGTTCCTCATGAATGGATAGAAAGCTCCAAGCTGCATCCACCGAGTGCAAAGTTCGGGATTTGTTGTGCCTCTGAATCCACAAATGTCAGCACCAATTTGGGGAATTCCAAATAGATTGAATCGCAGTATACCTTAGCAAAAAGAATAACAAAAAGGTTTCAGTCTACCATACATACATACGACATACTTTCAAACTAAGCATTGAATATTATTCATGAAGAGAGCACAATTTATGTATAAAATTAATTTATGAACCAAACTCATTCCTACTGTGCTTCCAAACATAATAAGGCATTAATCAGACCCTCCACCTTCTGACTCTCAAAAATGGGGAGATTAAAAAAGAAAAGGGGAGAACTAGATGAAAATTCATAAGCACGCTGTCCACAGATTTTTCCAAGCTCATTCAGATTTGGTGCATTTTTTTCCAGTTGGAATATAACGATCAAAGAGAGGCCTTTCATTTCCCTGCTTACGCTCCTCATTCTAATATTAAATAACATCAAGCCTCAAAAGGGCTTATAAGTGATAAACCTGCAATGTAGTCACATGAAATGCACCCAGCATTTGTGGAGGTAACACAGTTGCACTCAGCATTTCTGGAGATAATGCATTGCACCCAGCATTTGAGGAGATACCGCAGATGTACCCAGCATTTGTGGAGATAACACAGTTGCACCCAACTTTTGTGGAGATAACGCAGATGTTCCCTGCATTTGTGGAGATAACACAGTTGCACCCAACTTTTGTGGAGATAACTCAGATGCACCCAACATTTGTGGAGATAATGTAGATACACCCAGCATTTGTGGAGATAACACAGATGCACCCAACCTTTGTGGAGATAACTCAGATGCACCCAGCATTTGTGGAGATAACTCAGATGCACAAACTTTTGTGGAGATAAGGCAGATGCACCCAACATTTGTGGAGATAACTCAGAAGCAACAAACTTTTGTGGAGATAATGCAGATGCACCCAATTTTTGTGGAGATAGCGCAGTGCATCCAGCATTTGTGGATAATTAAGTAAGAGCATACCTCTGAATGAATGCATTCCTTTAAAATGCGTGACATCCACACATCAGCCTCTAAAATTTGTACCTGGCCCAACTTTTGAAGTGAATGAGTTAATAGAGTCTACAAGAAATCCCCCAAACTTTTTAAATCATTGTATAATGTAAGAGAGTTTTTTTAATGTCTAAGATCTATATGATTTGCATTGCCCAAATGTTTTGATTAAAACCACTCCCACATGAAAATGCAGTGAATATATAATATAACATGATATAGGGGAGTGATAAAACAGATGTTTCACATTCACAGGTTAAGTAATTGAGCTAAACGTAAAAGTTTAGTGAGGATAAAAAAGTATATTTGAATCCATTTCGTTTGATAAATTATAAAAATATAAAATTCTGACGAGGTAATCAAAATTGAAGGTTTGAGAGCATTATAATAATAATAATAATTTTAATAATAATAATCATCATCATCCTCATCATAATCATAAAAATCATAATAATAATCTCAATTTAAAGGGCGCCCTACCTCCAAGAGATTATATTACTTGGAATCCTAAGAATATTTCATTTTTTAAAAATTAAAAAATCATAGACTCTTCATATCATTCAAAAAATTCAAAGAAGCAAACCTGGTATGGAATAGTAAAGATCATCATATCCAGAAAAGTTATCTCCCAGCCAATGGCCTGTGAAAGCACCAGACCCAGCAAAGGAAGATCTACTTATCAAAAGAGATCTTTTGTTGGGGAATATTTGGTTCAAAGCTCTGAGAATGAAAATGTCACAATAAATACACTGAGTCTATTTTGTAAATGAATTTCATATGGCAACAGATTTTTATGGCTAAAATAGAACTAAAAACAAATTAATGGATTAAGGAAACACTGAAATTGATACAAATATCAGATATGGAAAAGGTACCTCATCCAAATCAAAGTGGTGAGGATTGTAGTAATAAGTGTGGTGGTCGTGATGGCAGCAGCATGGTGGCGGCAGCAGCAGCAGCAGCAGTAGTAGTAGTAGTGTAGCGGTAGTAGTAGTAGTAGTAGTGGTAGTAGTAGTAGTAGTAGAAGTAGTAGTAGTAGTAGTAGTAGCAATAGTGGTAGGAGGAGGAGGGACCGATCCGATGGCCTAGTGGTAGAGCGTCTGCCTCGGAAGCGGGAGGCCGCGGGTTCACTCCCAGGCCGAGTCATACCTCAGACTTTAAAATTGGCATTTTAGTAACTGTCTCTCTTGGCGCTCAGCATTCTGAGAACA
>JAOWAY010205818.1:0-10109 GCA_028565895.1 Goniobranchus geometricus | reverse complement strand
AAAAAACAAAATAAAACAAAAACAAACACAAAAAACCCCAAACAAACCCAGAACAGTAACTGTGGCTTAAAAGAAGTTTTTATTGATGGTCATGAAAAATTGAAATATCTTCAAAGGACATTGATATATAAAGACCTAGATTTAGAACTAAATTATCATTGTTTATTTAGATACATCTCTAGATCTACAGTGTGACCCATTTAAAATGCAATCCATGAGACAATGTTCATAATATATGGGCATGATAGTACAATGGTTAGCGAGTCCGACAGCAACTTGTGTGGTGGTGCGAAACCAGAAAGTAGACCTCATGCTATTTGCCTCATTCATTACATGTCCTTTCGAAATGGCTCATAAATTAACAATGTCTTAAGTAGCAACACATAAACCTGCATCCCTGGAACATTTTTTTTTTTTTTATTATCTCAATGACATCTCAAAAAATACTTCAGAGGAAACTCAACTGAGACTTTAAGGGATGATAGCCTATTTTATAGAACAATGAAAAGTCAGCAAGAACCAATAATACTTCAACAAGACATCAATGAACTCCAACGATGGAAAACAACAATTGCATGGAATTCCATACCCAAAAGTGTGAGGTCATGAAAATAACAAATAAGAAGACCCAAATTTCAACTTATACCATCCATGATATCACACTAAAAGAAGTACATAAAGTGAGGTACCCAATGGTGATCATCAACAACAGATTGACATGGAAAGAAAGACCACACTTGAGCTATTCAAAGGAAAGCAAACTCAACCTTAGGCTTCCTTAGAAAAATTTATATGACTGAACAATCAAGCCATAAAGCTTAAGTGCTACAAACCTTTCATTAGGCCTTTATTGGAATACAGCAGTTCAGTCTGTGACCCACAGCATGAAAATGGAATCGAAGAAGTGGAAAAAGTACTGCACAAAGCCCGCAGGTTGGTACACACAACAAACGTAACAGTTACGAAAACACCAGGAGCTGCAGCAGAAAGTGTATAACAATACCAACAAACCACTCCATGGAAGACGAAAATGAGATAAACTGGTCAATTTTTTTTAAAGGTTTCATGACTATTACAATACACCCTGTAACACATTATAAAGAAACTAGAGGAACCTATAATCATTCAGAGTCCCATAGTCATGAGCGGACGCATACTTACAATCATTTATACCAATAGCAGTCAGACTCTGGAATGAAATCATTATTGAGTAAATTAATTGGTTGATTTTAAGTCATTTAAATTACATTCAGAAGTTTTAAACTGAGAAGTCTTCAAATTAGTGAATTTTCAGTTTTCAAGGGAAGAAGAAGAAGGTGAAGGTAGTATTTAAGCTTCGATCTAGCTAGAGCGTTGCAAAATTCCCTACTACTAGTTAACTAATTAGGTCTGGCAAGATGGTCCATGGTAGACTTGGGCCAAGGCTAAGGACCACAGTCTAAGTCTAGATCTAAAATTTATGTATTGGCTAGATCTACAGTCTATTTAGATGTACTACACAAGCTTTGCCAAATTTTGGTGGTGAAAAGAATTGAGGAAAAAACAGCACAAAAAATGAGGTTAAAATGCAACAGGAAAAAAAGAAGAATGAATTTCAAAATATCCAGTCACAATGCAGAGGAAGGCAAAATATGCAGCCGCATGCAGTGCATATTTCTGGATACCAGCATTATGCAGTTTTTTTTCCTAATGTAGCTGCTGAAGTAATAGTTTGGCAAAGCCAATCTTTTTGGTTGTAATTTATGGTGCATTTGAGGCCTATTTGACTTGATATAAAGCTCATGTTTTTAAAAGTGGAAAGGGGCTAGTTTCATCCAGTCACAATACTTTTAAAGTATGCATGCAACTAAGTTATTACAACCAACAATAATCAGCCTAGTTTTTCCTTCCTTTGTATCATAGGAGCAACTACATCATTTACAACTGATGGACTGTAAATCTGACTGTCATCAGTATGAAATTTATAATTTAGGTTAAACTGATTACACAAGGAATTGCATTTATATAGGAAAGAAAATAGGTCCAATTACTGAAAACTGAGCTTTCCAACACCTTTGTTTTGGTTGTTTTAATTGGAATGTTTTCCCATCTTTTGAAGGCCGGATTCTGGTAAAGGCATAATCAATTATTCAACAGAGATTCTGTTCTGAGTCAGAGTACAACTGGATGTGAAGCGGCACTTTAGGAGAATGGTGTGCATTTCAGCATGTGAACCATTTTTAAAAGCATATTTAGATATGTGCCATCATGCAGTGTGCTTTTTATCTTGCACTTCTGTCACTTTTTAATGATTCTTCAATTTGACGCTTGCTTGTTGTAAAATTTCAAAAACTCTTCATTGTGCTGGAGTGTTAGACAAGCATTTGTTTCAAACATGAATCTAAATTTGCTTGTCATATAGCATGATGTCACTTGCAGCAAATATACTACTAAGAACATCTGAAAAGGCATTTACACATGGGGCTTTTGAATTGTATGTACTAGAACCATAGTAACATGTCAAAACTTCATTAATATTTCATTCTTGTGGATTTGGTTCACACTTATTATTGAGGAAGATAAGATTTCCTGCTGATCAAAGGAGCTTTTTTTATCTAGCACTACTCATAGACATTGATTGTCATGCAAATTAAATCCTTCATATATGAAGCGATTTGAACCTTGATTTTCTCTTTGCTTGACTGAATGGAAGCATTTTATAACAAAGCTTCTTTGGCTAAGAAAAGGAGTCATTACGTCATGCATAAGAGTGGCTCTAATCAGAAATGGATGGATTATGTTATGACATTCGTTTGGCAATGGAAAAAGGCTTTGAAAATTATGATGGGTGGGAATGAGTTGACCCAGTCTTCTCACCATGCTGGTTATACTAAAACCACTATCTCATTTCCAGGGAATTGCTCGCATTTTTCTCCCAGATGGGTTCTTTGGGTAATGGTATTGTTTTACTCTGAAAATGTATCCTGCATCAGTGCCATGTCATTCCACACAGATGTAAACATTGAACTAATGTCAAATAGCATTGGTCTTCTCTGAGCTTTATTGTGAATAAAGATTTTCAATATATTATTTACTTTTAGTCTATGAAATTTGTACTTTGCATTGATCTCCTGATTTGCTATGTTTGTCTACTCGACTCTAGGGTTCTAAATTATATTGCACATGGTCTAAATAAGGAAAGCCTTTTTCTTTATCTTTTTGTAGTAGTCTCTGAATCATAGGATCAGTTTCAGATTTATATTTTCAAAGTCCATACATTGTTTAACTCATGTACTGATAAGACATGTAGAAACAGTAAACATTTGTGTATCTCTTTTGTCTCTGGTCAGATATCATTCAGTATTTCTTACACTTTTTAAGAAGGTCTGGTTCAAACATGAAGTTGTACCATCCAAAATGCTGTATAAGAGTTCATATTTTTGAGCTTGTACACATGTATAGGCAATATACGGTTAAAACCTCTTATATTTATCTTAACAACACCAGTTACCAGCTATACAACATCACATTATGTTTCAGTATCAGAGCAGCTAATAAGTACACAAAAAAAAACCCAAAAACAAAAACAGTCAGCAGACCTCAAAGATAATCTGCTGGCTTGAATATGGCAGTGATGATCGTCTGTTGCTGTATGTTAGGAATCAACACAGATTTGTATTATGTCTATGCAAACATGCCAAACAGTGTGACACCTTTGATGAACTGCTGAGCAAAGCACTTAAGTTTTGTTAGCTGCTTTTGCTTCCTTGTTTGGGATAAGACCCAGCTGGTTGGGGCTCTCTGAGGTGCAGGATTTCATTGGTCAACAAGTATTCATTTTTTTTTTAAATATCAGTGGAAATTTTCGTGATAATATTTACATTGTTAATGAAAAAATGGAACTTTCATGTCAAGTGGATATTAATGATGTTAATTTTTGTTGACTGTATCTTTTCTGACTAGTACAGTCTTGATTTGATCGACAAGTCATGTTCCCAGAGATAAGCAATTCTATATAGCCATTAACCAGTATTCAAGATTTTTTTTTTCTTTATGAATTGACATGAATTAGAAATTTTTAACTGCATCTCTATAAGAATAATTCTGATTCTTTTCAAAAATTAATAAGAGGAACTCGAAAAAACATGTGATTCTGTATGAATTGTGCTGTGAATTAAGAATGAGAATTTCTTTTCAAATCAATGTAAAAATTCTATATTTATCCCAAAAGGCAAAGAGCATGCAGTTTATACAATATAAAGAGCAACATCATTCAATTTAGAGCTATTTGTCTATAATTTTAAAAAAAATATCGCAGACATTTATACAAAGAGAATTAGATAAAAGAAGAGAGAGAGAGAGAGAGAGAGAGACAGACAGACAGACAGACAGACAGACAGACAGACAGACAGAGCTAGATTTTTATCTTGTAGGCTTTTGCTAACAAAAAAAAAAGAGCTTTAAGAATCCATAAAGATTAAAATTGTCGATAAAATTAACATTACAATCACTGTTGCTAGATTTATAGTTTTCTTTTCCCTTTTTTTTCATTCTTTGAGCTTGAGTTGCAAATTATTCTATCCAACACATTCTAAGTTCCCTTACAAGCATTGCATGAACAGAATTAAGATGTGTCAGGTATATAGAGCATCCCAGCACTTTGAGATTTATCTATTTCTCAGTCCTAACCCCTAAAAGTCTTCACAAATTTATGTCTTGAAGTTCTATGGAAAAGGGTTTTGGGTTGAGTTAGGTTTTGTTATTGATTTTTTTTTCTTTTTTTTTTGTATAGATCATATTTTACATATATAGTTAAAAGCATGTAAATTAAATATACAAGTAATGATGAAGCAGCATGAGAAAAATCAGATAGATCTTTTCTGGATGCTACTTTCTGTGATAAGCATAGTCGACAGGTGTACTTTTGTAGACATCATTATTGTGTGTAGGTGGTTAAAACAAAGAGAATCATTGCTTTATTGATCAACTTCAATTAGATTTTTTTTTCCATTCAAAAGATTTAAAAGAGTAAAGAGAGATTCCTGTGGAAAGGTAGATAGGTAGAACAGACAAAATTAGCACAGTCTGTAAAGAACTGTTCAAATACTGTTTCTTATTACAATTGAGGGTTACAAGAACCTCTTGACACTTGCTTGACAGAAGTTTGTTCGGCTTCTTTATTAAAACCTTATGTCATTTGCATCATGACTGACTTTTCTAATATTCACATTTTGCATGAGACTCTTTTCAGACTGTAATGAGAGAAAATAAGTTTTGAATGTCGTCTCCATATATGTTGGATGATACTCTTAACAAAAACACAAAAAGGGAAGCTGTAAAGGAAAATGATGAATTTTATCAACAGGAGTGAACTCTCTTTAGGATTGCCTTGAAGTTGTTGTAGATTTCACACACACGAAAAAAGGAGTAACTTAACAACACCCATAGATCCAAATACCTGTTTTTTCTAAAATATGGAAATGTTTTGAATGTGCTTTCAAAGGAAGTATCTTTAATCAATTACATTATCAGTAAATGGTTGCAAGATTTACCACCATGTTGAATGACTAGATAGAAGCCTATAGTGAGTAACCATAAAGTTAATAGCTTTGAAACTGTACAAAAGATGTTTTTCCTATTTCACTCAGTGACTTGATGACTAAAGCCAACTCTCTCTGTTATATTCCAGTGTTTGCAGGAATTTCTTGTCTTTCTTTACATCTCTGAAACAGGCTTCAATCACTGTTTCATTCATGCTGTTTAATACCATGACAGTTTGGATAGATGTATGTGTAGGAAACTAATTGTGCTTATTTTAGCTTATATTGAACTTAAAAAAAAATAAATGGTTTGAAAAAACATTTGCAATTTTCATGGAATCACATAAATTAGAAAAAGTTGTGCATAAGGCACAGTATTTTTCTACAAATATGATTCAAAATGAAGGAATTTATTGTCTGCTGCTTTTCCTGAGCTAGGTTAGAGCTCTATTCCTCGAATAACTGATTGTTACGTCTCATTTTGGTTTGAGGGAGGATTTAGAAGTAAGGGATTAGAATGGTAAGAAGACATGCTGATCATTGGATAATAATTGTTTTGCCTGTGAAAACATCAGAATCAACAAATATATAGACCTTGTCTTTCTTCCACTTTCAGCATACTGTTTATAAGTCACAAAACACATTTTGTTGGTTTCATACCTTTGAAATATATGTTGCAGTTGAATTTTGTATAAGCTGTAATCCTTGATTTTGCAGGTAAAGTCTCAGTGTGGTTTTTTTTGGGGTGTGTATTCTATTATTGTAGTTACCATCAGTTATGATTTCAAACCACTTGTCTTTAGATTCAAGAGGTCTATCGATGAATAAAATTTCTTTGTCTTATGTATCCTTATCTGCAATATTTACAAATTTTTCAGCATTATAAAGCAGACTCTGATGGTCTGTGTACTCGGCTAGTAAGGCCAGTGACAAAGAAAGGTGACAATTTCGGGGCTGTCTCTATGCAAGACTTTGCCAGTGGAGGCTGGGTCATTCAAAGGAAAGATTTGATCTTGGGAGAACTTATTGGGAGAGGGGACTTTGGAGGTATGTTGCTTTAAAATTTTAATCTAGTTGAAGCTCATTTAAAAGTTTCCCATCATTCATATGCCAATGTGTTTCCATCCCTCGAAGATTTAGCATTGGGCGTTCACAAGGATATTGGAAGTCAAATTGCATAATGTTGATTGATAATTGTCATAAGAGGTAGCACAAGACAACTGTGCATATTAGTCACACCTGAATCATGAAAAGAAAGTATATATCTCTTCCCATTTCCCCTCCCCTTTTTGTTTCTCTCTCCATATTTTGATTTGGATAATCTCAGTGGTCTCTGCCTTACATGCACATCCACATTTCTACAGTATAGAGAATTTTTTCTTTAAATTTCACAGTATTACATACACCATATCCACATTCGTCTGACATCCACATTTTTGGAGACTGTTAAATTATGTTCATAACAAAATTTCATTAACACTTACAATGATTAGCTGGTAAGTCAAACAGTACTTAATCTGCTCACATCTCACAATGACATTGGCCATGCCTTTTCTTTAGAATTGTGCATTCTGTGATCGAGCTACACACAATGTCAGAGGGCATTTGTGCTCAAAGCCATGTAAACCTCATATCTGGACTGGTCCAGATATCAAATCATCGAGGTTAAAAGTGATTCATTTCTCACCAGCTGTCCTCCTTTCCCTTGCCCCTCCTCTGCACATCCACATCCGGAGAACATCCACATTTCTCAGTCTCCAGAGGATGTGGATGTTAAGCATAGACTACTGTATAGGATTTCTTTAGTAGTCTGGTATATGTGAGAAGAATTTGAGGTTGGATTTCTTTGAAGGAGACACCAGAGTGATAATTTGTAAATGTTATCTGTGGCTTTAAGACAACAGTAATTTTGTTTTTCACATGACAATTTTAAAGGTGCCTTATATAAAATTACTTTCCTTTACCTAGCAGAATACTTTTTCCTCTTAAACATTTCATCTGCCCCAAATTAAAGGATGAATAAATAAGCAATTGAGTAGTGCAAGAAGGTTTCTTCTTAGTCTCAAATTACCATCAATCGACTTTATGAGCAAGCAGAAAAAGACAATCATTTCATACCTAATTCTGCTCGTTTTCAGGGAATAGTCCTATTATCGGAAACTTATATTGCAAAAAGTATACCCCCTGTTGAGGAGTCATTTTTATTTTATTTATTTTCACCATAGATGTATACAAAGGAACATACAAAAATCAGCCTGTTGCAGCAAAGCAGTTAAAAGACAGAGACAGAGGCAGCCAGTCTTTTCTTCAGGAAGCATCTGTCATGACGTAAGTTTATGTGTACAATTTGCAGCCACTGAAGATTGAATGACACATACAGTAGTGACCGCCTAACATCCCGCCACCTAAGACCTCATTCTGCCAAAGATCCCACTTTTCTTGGGAAACAGATAAATAAATTTGCCCCTTAATATCCCACCCCCATGGCCTAAGATCCCGCTTTTTTCAGATAGTGTTGTGCCCAATTACAACGGGTGTCAACAATTTTTTGTTCTCCATTTACAAGTTTACATGACAGGCCCTTTTCAACCAAATACTTCTTATTCTTTCGTCTTCCCATAAAAATTTATACAAATATAACAAGAAAATAGAGTTTATGACTAAAGTGATGAGAAGAATGTTCCCTTTTCAGGGACTACAGGTTACAATTGAATATTTGACATTTTCGTCTTAAATTACTATCTTTAAAGTTATGGGTGGCATTGTTCAGTATTTTCATCAAAGTATGAAATGTGGCATGTATATGTCACAGTGGTCAACAATTGTTTGCAGGGAGTGACATCTACAATGTTGTCACCCTGGGCAGTGGCAGTCTTCCTTCTTCCATGCAGAATGGATTCCTTCTTTTTAGGTTTAAAGAAAAAGGGGTGAGACGTGCCTGTCACATATCTTTTCCTACCCATTCTTTTGCTTTGATGAATATCACCATCTTGGTTGGTTGTATTTGGAAAGCCATTGATTCTAAACAAGAAAAAATATCCCTCTACCTCAAAACAAAACAAATGCAAAAGTCATAAGGTTAAGGAACACTATGCCACTCTCTATCAAATACAGCAATGGCTTAGACAATTTTTCAAATGTTCTGCAGTTAACTCTCCCCGGATGAACAGGAAAAAATGGGGTTGTTCCATGTAAGTATGTTCAATGGAAGTGAGAGATAATGTTAAAGTGTGGGTTGTTCTTCAATCCCAAAAAATCCAGGGGACATAGTTTAAGAAAATAAACTGTTTTGAAATCATGCAATGAATCTATCACAAAGATGTAGGCCTATAGTAGTCCCCATAACATGCAATCCATTTCCAGTTGAAAAAAACATTAAACAAATTTTTTTGTCTATTATTAAGGAGTTTGGGTAATACAGGCAAAACTGTAATTCAGTTGTCTACCTGAGAGGCCTTGTTTTTCAGATCATTCAATTTACCTCCTTTGAGTTTTACTTTTTATTAGTCTTGTTATGATATGTGCATTTTCATTACTTTTCAGATCACTGCGTCATCCAAACTTGGTAAAACTTATCGGAGTGGTGCTAGGGGAAACCATTTTCCTTGTCACAGAGTTTATGGGCAAAGGAAGTCTTGTTGAATATCTTCGGTCTAGGGGACGGAATGTCATCACCAAGAAAGATCAAATTAATTTTGCAACGTATGAATTAAAAACACCATCATTTAGATTTATGATAGATATATTTCTTAACATGAAAATTATGTGAGACCTAAGTAAAAAGTCAGAGAAAGTTAATTTTTTAAATCTTTTTGCGATTCTCTTGACTCTTTACTAGCAAACATGTAATTAAACATGGTGGTTTCTGACACTGTTTGTCATTGTGCTCATTCATGGGTTCAAATTCCTTTTTGAGCGGTGACTGCTTCTTTTCAGCTGCATGTATGTCTTCATTAGGAACAAATAAGTTTATCTGAGCTGAATTTGAGTTTTTATATAGCGCTAAATCCACTGAATTGGACTCAAAGCTATGTACAAGTGTCCATGACATGCTTTTTTTCAACCAAATACTTCTCATTCTTTGGTCTTTCCATAAAAATTTATACAGATGTAACAAGAAGATAGAATTTATCGGAACAAGTGACAAAAGTAATGAGAAGAAGGAAATATTTTTAAAAGTTTGGTATAATATATTAAAAACTAAATGCCATATAGGCATGCAAATACCTGCAGACAATAGATTAAATTCTAAACTAAAGACTTTTATGAACATGTAGTGTTATGTACTTTTTGAATCATACATATTAAAGGCATTATCTTATGACTTCATAGAGAAATAATTTTTTTCTTCCTTGTCCTATTGTTCAATATCTAGCTTTAACAGTCCTTTGTTAAAGTTGTTTGCTCTTGGGCATAAAGTAGCTCTGGGTTGCTTTTTTAAAAATTATCTGCTAAATTGCATGAGCTTTAATATGCAGATTTGTGTTTATTAGTGTATAAATAATATGAAGCTTTAACTCACTGAACCCTGGCCTCTGATCCATCTGATTACCCCATGACCCTGGGCTTTTGGGGAAATGTTCATAAAAA
>JAOWAY010205707.1:0-10111 GCA_028565895.1 Goniobranchus geometricus | reverse complement strand
GTCTGTTCTGTCAACGACGAAGCAACGATTAAGGCACTCTTCAAGGTGAAGGACAATGACCTGACCTTCACCCGAGCCATCGAAATTGCGGCTGAGATCGAGGAAGCATCAAAAGTCGCCATGGAAACCATAAATGGCAGCACCCTCACTGTCCACATGCTGGGTAACAAGCCCAAAACTGAGCATCAAGCGGGTACTAACAAGCCCGCAGACTCACAGCAACTCAACAAAGGTCATAAGAGGCAGCCTTTTCAAGGACAACCAAATTTTTTATCACGACTACGTAGCAGATGTGACGGCAAACATCCAGCAAGTTCCTGTAGATTCGCCAACACAGTGTTGAGACTCTGCAACATCAAGGGCCACATTGAGTCAGCATGCAGGAAGAAGAAAAAGACCCAGAGAGTCAAGAACATCCAGAAAATTAGGTGGACCACTACAAAAGCATGACACAGAGATGTTTCTTGGGCCAGCAACCTGTCAATTTCGAGGTCGACACTGGTTTCAGAGACAGATTCATCTCCATCCAGACGTGGAAACAATTGCAGAGGCCCACAATGTTTCCTGTTTCCTACAAGTACAAATGTGCGTCCAATGAAGAACTGCCAGTCCTGGGTATCATCAAGGTGCCAACATCACTGAATCCAAGTAACTACCAGAGTACCCAGAAGTCTGTCGTGACGAAAATGGACCTGAACCTCCTGGGTCGTACTATCATTAAGAGCCTAGGAATTTCTGTCGATGATCTCATCAACCAGGCAGTACCAGTCCAGAAAGTATTCGACAACCTGAAGCCAGACAAGGCCCTGCAGACGGCATGCAAGAAGGTGTCGGCTGAATTTCCAGACGTTTTCAAGGCTGAGTTGGGGAACCTGAAAGATGTCGAGCTGGAAATGAAGTTCAAGAGAGAGAGAGAGACAACTGCAGTATTCCTCAAGGCAAGACTAGTCCCGATTGCCATTTAAGGTGACCTTGCTAAAGCCCTTCAAGCCAGTGTCAACAAAGGTGTGTGGGAGCCGACACTGTTCAATGCTTGGGGTACACAAGTTGTCCCAATCAAGAAATCCTCACCTGACAAGAGCAAATCCAGCATCAGGGTGTGTGGTGATTACTCTGTCCCAGTAAACCCTCAGCTGGAGCCTCATCGACACCCGATACCGCTACCAGAAGACTTCATGCGCAAGCTTGGAGGAGGTCATGACTTCACAAAGATTGACCTTGCTGATGCCTACAACCAGATCTGTCTTGGTCCAGAGTCACAGTGCCGACTTGCCCTCAACACTCACAATGGAGTCCTTTTGCAGAAAAGACTTCCGTTTGGCATTACCTCAGCCCCGGGGTATTTCCAGGAAATTATGGATCAATTGACCCAAGACCTTCCTGGGGTCGCGGTCTACTTAGACGACATCTTGGTGAGCGGTGATGACGCAGAACAACACCTGAGCAATCTGAGGGGACTACTGCAACGACTTCATGCCAGGGGACTGAGATGTCGACTGGAGAAGTGTTCCTTCGCCCAGCCGTATGTGGACTACCTTGGCCACTACCTGTCTAAAGATGGCATAGCCAAAGGTCCTAAAGCAGATGCCGTCACTATGATGCCAGCACCAACTGATGTCTCCAGTCTCCGTGCATTTTTGGGTCAAGCGCAGTTCTATAACAAATTCCTGCACAACATAGCAACAACCCTGGAGCCGCTGTACAGACTGACACAAAAAGACGTTCCATGGCAATGGGGAGCGGCAGAGGAAGCAGCTTTTCTGGCAGTAAAAGACATGCTGTCAACAGACACAGTGCTTGCCCATTTCAATCCTTCACTTGAGGTGGGAATATCTTGCGACGCATCGAATGTGGGTATTGGTGCAGTCCTTTTCCACAGATTCGCAGATGGAAGTGAACGACCCATCTTCAATGCCTCAAAGTCTCTGACAAAAACGCAGAGAAACTACAGTCAGATCCAGAAAGAAGCACTGTCTATCATTTTTGGTTTGAACAAGTTCCACCAGTACCTGTACGGCCGAAAATTTATCCTAGTTACAGATCACAAGCCGCTCCTGGCCCTGTTTGGCCCCACAAAACCGACTCCAGCACTTGCAGCGAACAGACTGGCTAGATGGGCTCTCACCCTCAGCCAATACGACTACTCCATCGAGTACCGCAAGACATCAGCCCATGGAAATGCGGATGCTCCGAGCCGCTTGCCTGCCGGTTCAGATCCAAACCTCGATAGGGAGGAAGCTGGTGACGATACTGCGACCATCTGCGCCATCAACTTCATCAGCAGTCAGGTGTCACCAACGAACCAGAATACCCTGTCCACTGAAACAGCGAAAGACCCAGTCCTAACGACGGTGACGGTTTTCACCCAACATGGATGGCCGAATGTCATTCCTAAGTCGGCCAAGCCTTTTTCAAGCAACAGAGACGCCCTCACCGTGCCAAATGGTTGTCTTTTCTACGGCCCAATAGCAGTCACCCCACAGAGCCTGTAGCCCCAGATTTTGAAGACATCTGAGACATTTCGGCATACAGAGGATGAAGCAGCTGGTCAGAACTGCAGTCTACTGGCCTGTTATCGACGCAGACATCACAGATGTCTGCAGAAACGGCATGTCCTGCAACGAGCATCAGAGGATGCTTCCTAAACAACCGTCACACCCCTGGGAAACTCCTGATAAGCCATGGTCCCGTGTCCACATCGACCATGCAGTCAACTTCAAGGACCAGAATTGGTTGGTCGTGGTGGACGCTTTTACCAAGTACCCTTGCATCCACCCGATGAAGTCCATCACCACCAAAGCAACCACTAGCAAGCTGGCCGAAACCCATTTCGGTTTTCCAGACACCCTCGTCACGGATAATGCTCAATGCTTCTCTTCAGCTGAATTCAAGACATGGTGTAAAGAGCGTGGTATTTTACATCTTCAAGGTGCCCCGTACCACCTATCCACTAACGGCGCCGCTGAGAGACTTGTGCAGACCTTCAAACAGTCTATGAAGAAATCGAGCCTTACATCCGCCGAGGCTTTGCAAGAATTCCTGCAGTTGTACCGGAGGACGCCGCTGCCCTGTAGTTCCAGTCCTAGTCAGCTGTTGAATGGCCGGCAGATCAAGACCAAGATCGATATGATCCTGCCGAACAAGGAACCGATCCGGAACCTTGGTGTTCCAGCACCATCCGCCTGTCCTTCCCGTTTCAAGGTGGGTTCAGCCTGTTTTGCCCTTTCCTTCAGCCGGGGGCAGAAAGACAAGTGGGTTCCAGTCGTGGTCACAAAAAACCATGGCCATAGACTGTTCACCGTGAAGACACTTAGAGACAATCTTACCTGGTGCAGACACGAGGACCAGTTACGCACCAGACACCTGAAGCCGGCCCGGAATCGTCAGTGGTGAGATGACTAATTGTTGTTTTGTCCTGTGGTGTCCTGACTCGATATTAACAGCAATAAATGGCTTGTGCGACTTTGACTAGTTCCTGGGGACATTTTCGACAGGACTATTGCAGCCACGGAGCGGCCGGTGCGACCTAGGATTGACAATGGATAGACACGTGCGACTTGGACGATCACTGAAGGACAGAGACTGTCACTAACTGTAACCCTTTTACGTCTGACCGTTGACTGCATAACTGGTGGGAAGGTGTTATGGAAAACGTGACTGTATGTAATTATTAGATCTATTATCATTGATTATCGCCCTTACATGGCGATTATATAACACTTGAGTTATGTCCTTTTGTCATAACACATGTTTTGTATCCATTGGATTCTACTTTGTGTCTATCAAATGTTTTGATAATTGTCTAAGGTATAAATGTGGATGAATGAATGGCCTAATATCATCTCTATGTTACATTACAAGCCTTTGTAATATATCATTCAAAATGCCATGTCCACCAATGATATCCGATCGCTTTTGATATATATTGTAAATATTCAATAAATCTTTCTTCTTTGCTTGGGATACCCTGATCTTCCCTACTTAGTTGTTCGCAATAATAATAATAATGATGATGATAATAATAATAATAATAATGACATTGATAATGATGATGGCCATTATCATAGGGACTTACTAATTGTGTTGTCAGCGTCTAAGTCCTCCACCATAGATGTAATCATGGCCATCCAGCTGCAGAAAAGGGCCACGACAAGACATAATGAGGCCATACTAGATCTAGTAAACGCCGAATGAAATTACCAACATCTCTTGGTGACATGGTTTATATAACAAGATTGAATATGACTTGGTTTCAACTCAAAGAAACTTGAGCTGCCACACCTTCGGTTCATAGAGGAACAACACCTTTTCTCAAATTCTACGCTGCATTGAGACATGTTATCTTTTACTGTCATAGAGTGTATTGTTTCGTACGTTGTGAATTATGATGTTATAAAGGATTATACTTTTTATTATGCTAAGTGCTCTCGTATGACAAGTGTTGACATTAAAGTAAAAGTAAAGATGACATTTACATAGAGCACGTTTCGCGGTGTAAACATGCTGACGGCGCTTTACAATGATTTTTTACTGCCGTGACCAACAGCAAGACAAATTTTTTAACAAGACTTGCACTCTCTTAAGCGCGAATGCATTTTCTTTTTCAGACAGCGATACCGCTGCCCTAACGTCCACGTATTCATTCACATCTGAGTGGAGTGAGGTAAGCGATGTGGTATGCCTTACCTTAGAACACAATGCCCGTGACTTGGCCGCATTAGCGTATAGCGCGGTTCATACCCACCAGCCCACACAAGCTTGTCCTGAACATATTTAATGTCTCTGGACTCGACCCGTGCCGAGATGTGATGACCTCAGCCAAGGAAGCCCACCACAGGACGACGATATAGGGATGAAAGATCGTATACATTTTTTTTTCTTTTTTTTTTCTTTTTTTTTTTTAAATTAATACTTAAGCATAATATGATGCCAGATGGAAGGAGCGATGTGGAAATAAAGTTAAGAATCACAGAAGCAAAAGTTCATTTTCGAAAGATGAAAAAATCAGTAAATCCTATTTGTAATCTTACAAGCAAAGGACAGAAAATAAAACAAGTCCAGAAATTTAAGTATCTTGGTTACATCGTCACGTCAGAATGCACTGTTTCATGAGAAATAGGAAAATCTCAATGGAGACCAAAGTAAGGGTATCAAAAGCTTATGTCTAGTCAGTACTTTTGTATGGTTGTGAATGCTGGAATATTTCAATGGTCAGTAGGAAAATGCTGGAAGCAGCGGAAATATGGTTTCTGAGGAGGATGCTAAGAATCTCATGGAAAGGAAAGCAAGCAAACAATGCAGTACTGGACGAAGCAGGAGTAGAAAGATCTTTGCTAAAAACAATTAGACAAAGACAACTGAAGTTTTTACGTCATATAAATCAACATAAGGAACTTGAATATCTAGCCTGACTGGAAAAATTTAGGGGACAAGAAGTAGGGGCAGGCAGAGAGTCACATATTTGGAGAGCTTAAATTACTGGATGACAAACAAAAAACAGAAAACAATAGCATGAACTTCCTGAGATTGTCTGAACAGACAAGTGAATGGCGTGTCATGGTCGCCAATGTCTGCCTCAGACCTGGTACATGATGATGACCACAAATTGCTGAACACCAAGTGCAATGCATGTTGTTGTTTTTTTTCTTTTTTGCATCCATTTCGCTTGATAAACAAAGGATGAAAAAACCAAGAGACGCTTAGACTGGATGGATACATGTATTGTTTACCGTAGTTATTCCCCTTGCTTTCCTGATCGGAAATCTCGCACAACCAGCCTTGCCCCTAACTTCGCGTCACCATCCCTCTCTGACAACATACATACCAGCTCTGTGCTGCCAGCGCCAGACACGGATCCTCGGTACAGATCAGCAAGTAGAGTAGTAAATCTTACGTACAGATTGAGAAATGGTGTGCCTCAGAGCGATGTTAAACATTTTAAGAGAGCAACAAAGACCGGTCAATCTTCATGATTGCTGTAACTGTCAATCTTCATCAACAAGATTGATAATTTAAGCAAAGAAATAAATCATTAATGTTTCTTTACATGCTTCTCATCGTGCCCTCTGAAAATTGGAAAAGTGAATGCATTTACATGTTTATCTTTTCAAATTTCTCTTTCCCTAAAACGGACATCCTCAAAAAAAATATAAAAAATTATACTGCACAATGTATTCCAGATTGACGCATCTTTAACGTTAAGAGACTTTATGAGTTACTAATATCTTTTTATTTGTAAATCCATGGCAATTTTTTTTTCTTGAAGATGTGGTTGTAGAGAAGAATTTCAGCCCTGTCAACCTAGCCTTTTGGCTTTGGATATATTGGGGGCTTTATGTTCTGAGTTGATGTTGGGTTGTTTGTTGTGGCCTTATTTCCCGGAGGGAGTGTAGTTTGTGGTGCCAGCGGATTCCCAAGTTTTTCCTTCACCTTCCTCGTCAGGGGTTCGGTGGCTCTCTCAGCGTTGTCATGGCCCGTTGATTGGTGATGAGCAAGCACCTTTCCCACCCACGTCTTGAGATCTGTAGGGGTACAATTCGTTGGCTTGTATGAGCTTGGACTGAAAGAGTGTATTGCCAGCTCGTAGCCAATTTGGATGACGAGTCCTTTCCATTCCCACCCTCGTCATGGGGTCGGAAGGTTTCTCGTCAGTTGCTTGGATCTGCCCTTGATCAGTGAACGAACCCCTCTCCGGTCCCATCCGCGTTTTGGGTCTGGAGGGATTTTTGTCTGGCGGTTGTCTCTTGCTGTCAACTGCACATGGGTCCTTGCATCCACCAAGTGCATCTTAGCTTCGAAAGAAGCATGCCCGGCGGTGATCAAGACAGCGGACGACATTCAGGCACCGGACCCCCAACATTCCCATTATGAGAGGGGGGGAGGGGGGTCATCTGACATAGGACAGACAAGACAAGCAAGACGCAAATCAGCCAGGTACTGGAACCCCCTACACACCCATTACGGGAGGAGAAGAAAGCGGAGCTGGTCAAGACAAGAAAATCAAGGAGGAAAACCCCAAGATTGTCAGCCGCTGGAATCCCCTGCACACCCAGTTTGGGAGAGGAGGAAGGCGCATCTGACAACCGACAAGCACAGCAAGCAAGACAGACAGAAGGTTCACCGCCCAACCACAATCTTCACAACAAGAGGCCAAGCAAACCAGGACCACCAACTTGGCCACCAAGCAAATCCCTCTAAGCTGAAGACTATCCAGATCAACAATGAAGAAGGCCCATTATCAAACAGCAGAGACCACCCGCCAAACCCCTTGCCTGGGAAAGCGGGGAGGGGGGGGGGAGCCGATCACGAGCACATGGCGCTCAACACGCAGGGGCAATTAAATTTATTTCATCTCCATTAAATACCAGTACAAGATATTCTTTCAACCTTTAAAATAAAAGTTTGTTTTTACTTTTGGTTAGAAGTCATGAACACATCTCTTACACCACTTACAATTTCAACTTGGTGAAAATATGGAATGCCTCATGATAATAAGATGCAATCATATTTTCTCTATCTTAATTCAATAATAAAATAAAATTTCTGGCTACACCCCTTTTTTTTCCTTGGACTCCTATTGGTAATTTAGACCCTCTTTATGTAAAGGTCAGTGATAGTGGACCATGATAATGTCAATGATGTAATGGTCTCTGTTAAATCAACAACAATTCCAAGAACGAGGAACTAATCATGAAATAATCTAAATAAATACTGTGACAATGTTTCACAAATGGCATTCCGTTAAATATCAAATCAAAAAAAAAAAAAAAGCAAACAACCAAAGTGGAACCTTAATTCATAACATTTTTTATTTATTAATTTACTGTTATCCATCATAATGAACTTATTTCATAAGTATTCACTTTTCATCCGACAAACAATATTGATCACTCTCCGCACTATTTCCATGGGCAAATAATCTTCTATGCCAATTACCAAAAAGCCACAACAATACTTCAACACATTTTTCGTTCCATGGAATACATCGCTCCATAAACAATATCATCTAAAAGCATCACACAAGCAGACTATAGCTAAAACAGACATACAGTAAAGCACGTTTAAACCAATCACGGATGAACCGTAAAAAACGCTAAACTGAAAAAAAAATTTGAAGAATTGTCCGTCATCCTTCTTTACTGTTATTTGACAAAGAAGTGATAAACCGAAGGCACAAACTGCACAACCACCATTAAACTTAAAAACCCTAGTCTACAAGTTGCTCTCACTACTATACCCCATTGTTAATAATAACTATAGTGCTTATGTAGCGCCACCCCTAATGAGCTCATGGCACTGTACAAAATAAAATTCAAAATATTAAAGCTTTTACATAAATCTACTAGGTGTTCAAACTGCTATATAAGTGCTTCCCAACGGGCCATTTTCTGGCCAAATAGCTTCTCAGCTTCATAGGGAGTATACAGAGATGCAGCTATTTTACAGGCGCACTTCCTCTGACATAATGACAAGATCATCCTCTGCCTATGGTTGGGTACTCAATAACACCTAAGTGGGGAGATGCAATGTGCGTAGACAGCCTTTCCCGAAGACTCTTAAACAGTCCTACGTCACAGCCCAGCCTCAAACTCAGAACCTCAGGGTCCAAAAATAATTGTGATTTTAATTTCAACAGCAATAAAAGTATCATAAATGTACATATAAAAAGGTAGACATGAAATAAATCAAACACAAATTACAGTAATTGGTCATAATCAAACTAAACATAGCACAAAAATCAACATTACATTCTTAAATATTGTTGAAAGATACCATGAATGTTCATTAAAAAAAGACTATACATAAAACAAATCAATCTCAAATTGCTCTTAACACTTAGGTTAATAACATTAATAACATGACTTTAAGAGTTTGTACATGTACTGTTTCAGGATTTAATTCAAAACAGGAGATAACTATACTATAAGGGAATCCTACCTTTCAAAGATAACAGAGAATTGATGAGTTTTTAATTTGCCTATGAAGTTGTTCAAGCTAGAGGCATTTTTAATTAATCACTTCTAGAAGACCATTTAAGATAGTGTCCATTGCTTCCATTGTCTCGACTCTACTATGGTCTCAACAAAGGGAAACTCAATTCAATAAACCACACCCATCACTTACACAATCACACACCACATAAAATCCCCAGTCTATTTTACACTACAATGTTTAAAACAAAATAAGTTTAAACTGAAATAAAAACATGTGCACCAAGAATTTCGGTTTAAACGTGTTTCACTGTAATTCACTCAATCAGTCATGTGTCAAGTTCACTAGTCTTTTAAAATATATTTCTCTATGAAAGCAACAACAAAAAAATCAAAAGAAATATGATTGTGAACATATAAAAGGAGATATTCAAGACAGGATGTACATGCATAACAAAAAGTCTCTTAAAACTGAAAAAAATTCTTTGTTTACAAATGGCCATATGTGTGTATCTATCTATCTATCTATCTATCTATCTATATTTTGACATTTTCGATTACATGTCATGTCTTGTCGGAGATAGCATGGGCACTTGGGTCCGGAGAGCCCTTGCTAGCACGGTACAAGGTCTACTGAACTTCACATCAATTTCCTCTGATGGCAAAAACAATAAAAGTAAAAGGCCGCAGTCTTTTACTGCTGCCCCCAGTCCCCCATAGAGGCAGTTCTCCAGGTTCGAACTTCTTGAAAGCTCCCATGCCCGTGATACCCAAGCAGCCGACAATCCTGAAGGAGATGCAACAGGGACTTTACAAGCCTCAAAAATTGCAACATGATGGGTTCCGCTGTGGATCGATTCTGTTTTAATTAGTGCCAATGTCAGTGTAACCAGTTCGCAGGCCAAGCAGCTGTCTGGCTTAAACGGTCAAGCATCTTCAACACATCGTGCTTAACTGGACATGTATGACCATTCCCGATACATACGCCATGGGAATTTCATTAGAAAAGATTGCTCATGCTCATTAAAACCAAGCTTCAAGCAAGGTGCTTTCCACTAAAAGTGCAAATTGACACAAACAGCTCACTCAATCTGAAAAAATAAGTAAAGTAGTAGTGGTAGTAGTAGTAGTAGTAGTAGTAGTAGTAGTAGTAGTAGTAGTAGTAGTAGTAGTAGTAGTAG
>JAOWAY010205596.1:0-10112 GCA_028565895.1 Goniobranchus geometricus | reverse complement strand
AAAAATTGAGGGGACAAGAAGCAGGGGTAGGCAGAGAGTGACATATTTGGAGAGCTTAAATCACTGGATGACAAACATCATAAAGCAGAAAAAACAAAGCATGAATTTCCTGAGATTGTCTGAACAGAGAAGTGAATGGCGTGACATGGTCACCAATGTCTGCCTCAGACCTGGCCCTTGATGATGAGTAAATTTTTCAAAGATAATATCTTAATTAATTAAGATGTTGAATCATTTAATACATATTGTTTGAAAATGGGATTTTGCTACTTCCTTGTTTTCAGGTTTGAGCGTCAGTAAAAATAAAAGCCCCCTGTTTGGTTTTAAGTTGTAATTGTCAAGGGTTATTGAAGTCAGAGTCCAGTAAACCGAGATGCCCCTAAAATTGAAGTAGAATGAATAGAGACAGCCCCATCTTTTCTGTAATTCTTATTCATTTGGTTTACTTTGACTGGGTGCACAGGTTTGGTTGCAATTGTCAGATCAGTTGGACCATGTCTGAGGGCAGTCGACTGCAGTACAGTTTTAAAACGAAGTGAACAATTTCCTGAACACACTGAAAAATAAGCCCAATCTTTATTTTCCTGAAAACATCCTGTTCACCATATTTTGATCATCTGTGAGAGTTCAGCACCACATTGCTAGAGAGAGAATGCTTTCTTTCCTCAGAGCGCCATTCAAAGCATAAAATGTGTTCTAATTTGTCACTTGAGTAATCAAGAAGCTGTAATTCCTACTCATGCTTTTTTTTGTACCATCATGAGTTTTGATCACATGAAACCTGTCATGTCTGAGCTGGTCATTTTTAAAACCAGGGAACAAAAATTTAGGCAATATTTGGGCAGTATTTGATATTGTTCAGCAAAAAAAAACCCAACCTATCTTAAAGCTGGAATCATATGATTGGAGTGCTCTGGAAAATAAGGCAGGCCTTTTTAAAATGGTTCTGCGACTGGTTGATCATTACCGCTAAGTGTTTGATTTTACTAGTATGAAGCCCATTCTTCGAATGGGAAAGTAAAGCAAGTAGAAAGAGACACCCTTTCCCTCTCATTCAGTCTTTACTTTCATGGCAAAACAAAACACTCAGGCTATAATTAGACTGTGTGAGATGGAGAGGCAGCCTTTTTCTCTTCGTCTTCATTTCATAAAAATCTAGATCTACTTCATATCTAGACTTCTCCGTCAAAAGCTGGGAATGAAGAATAATGACTGTAATTGGCCTACTCAATTCAATAAGATAGTAGATCTAGAATCTAGAGTAGATCTGTAATTCTCACGTATACCATGGGCGTTTTGCTTTGGCATGATAAACTCAATATCACCCATCAAACGATTAAAGAAGTATACCTATCACTATCAGCCTTGAGTTGAAAGTGGAAAACCCGTACAGGAACTTAAAGTCAAGAGTGGGAATGAAAGCGGCAGAGGTCTTGTGGTACGGGTAAACTGGGAGAAATCAATCAAATTTTGTAATCACCCCTTTTGAAGCAATTTCAGTAAGACTAGCCACTATTCCAACCATTTCAAATAGCGTTGCACAACTTCAGAATTTTCCCTTTCATTTGAGCTTGATCATGAAAATCTGTTCTGTATTTTTTACTTTCTCACAGACACAAAATGTATAACATTCTCTCATTTATATATAGATGTTCTCTCTTTGAGGAAATTAAAAAAAAAACTGTCTCAGGTTTCAGACAAGTTTCCCCCATTTCTGATTGTCAGACTCCTGAAGCATAACCATATTTTTAATACTCTATTTACAACAGTTCACCGTTTGGTGGATTTTATGCGAGAGGGCATGTCAGGCAAGAACTTGAATAACCTTCAAGTTCCCAAAGGGTGCACAGCTGTGATGAAAGAGTTGGCTCAGGTCCTAGGTAACTTTCTGCGCCTCACGTCTCACAACAGATCTGTCTTTGGTGCTCAGTATGCATTTATCATTGAAAACTTGATGAAGCCTCATGCCAGCTCTTCGGTACCTTCCTCTGACACAAATGGAGAAACTGAGTCTCGCTAAAAAGAGTAAGCATCATTTATTCTTATTGTTGATATCATTATTAATTCTCTTCATCTTTCGGTTTATCCCAAGAGGTGTCACCACAGTGGATTGGTATCATTATTAATTTTCTTCTTCTTTCGGTTTATGTAATTTGGGATCAACACAGTGGATTGATATCAATATAAATTCTCTTCTTCTTTTGGTTTATCCCATAAGTGTTGCCACAGTTGATTGATATCATTATTAATTCTCTTCTTCTTTTGGTTTACCTGAGAAGGGGTCACCGCAGTGGATTGCTATCAATATTAATTCTCAACTTCTGTCATCTTATCCCATGTGGGTTGCCATAGGGGATTGATAAGGTTATAATTCTCCTCTTCTTTCGACTTATCCCATTATGGGTGCCCACAGTGGATTGGTATCATTATGACTTCCCTTCTTCTTTCGACTTATTCCATTTGGGGTCACGACATGGATTGATATCAATATTAATTCTCTTCCTCTGTCAGCTTATTCCATTAGGGGTTGCCACAGTTAATTGATATCATTATTAATTCTCTTCTTCTTTCGATTTAGGGGTCACCACAGTGGATTTTCCTTCTCTATTTATTTCCTTTTCAAAGCATTTTGCCTTTCAAAACAACAACCATCTCATCCTCCCTAATTCCATCCATACATCTTTTGGGTCTTGGTCTTTCTTGGTAGTGTCCCCTCTAGGATCTTCTTACCAATGCACTTTTCCTCTTTCCTCTGAACATGCTCCAATCATCTCATTCTATACTCTGTCTCTCTCTCTCTCTGTTCTATTATTAATTATTAATGATCATTTTTATCATTGTTGGTCTGTTACCTGTTAATGTTTTACATGATCCTGTCTTCCAAGTGAACTTTAATTGAAGAGCACGGAGAAACTAATTTCTGTGCCTTAATTACTGATGCCAAGCTCATTTGAACTCAACTGTGTTTTTATTTTAGTCTCAAAGTGTGCCTTTTCTATGAGCATTATATTTTATCCTGACCCTCTCTTGCACAAGCAAATTCGGTTGACAAGAGCTCTTTAATCCTGTATACAGTGCACTCTGCTTTAAGGAACAGCACTATTTCCCATGACTCATTCCAATTAAGGGGCTTTTGTGTGGGGATAGGGGGTAGTGAAGTGTTGTGGTGCCCTAGAATCTGCTTAGTCAAGATGTATGCAAATGGGGGCCAATTGCATCATTATCTTCGCATGTTGCCAGGTCTATAAACGATGGCCAAAATCAATCTTCACCTGTATTTAGTACATGTAGACCAGAGACCTATCAGATCACTCAATTTCCACAATGGTGACTAGTGGGCTGGGCTTGATGGTCAGTGAGCTTGTCATTTATCAATGCGATTGGCAACTTTTGCTTTGCATCAGTGTCCAGGGGATTTGTTTGCTTATACTATATCAATCCATATATTATATATGAATGATTTCAATGGCTTTTGGGATAAACCAGGTCATGGGTCCACCTTGCTTTGATACCTCACTACTACTGGACGGCCAGTTGATGATATGTATTGTGAAAGCAATTGTCTCCTGCTCTTTAGATAAACATCAGCTGGTTTGAAAATCTAAATTGTTCCTCATTAATGAATCTAATGCAAGATCATCATTACCAATGTACTGTATACATGTATGCCTATGTATATGACACCCAATTGTTTTTTAAAAATCTGCAGTTACAGAAAGAGTAAGGGGGTGCATGCTTTCTTTGGGTCATCAAATAAAAGAAAAAAAATCCTGCTCCTTACCTACTGACTTTTGCGGAATTTCTTCTAAGAAACGCAACTCTGCGATCTTTATGATGTTGATAATGGTGAAATGAATGATGAATTAATTCAGCAACTTTGACAGTGACACCAATGTTGAGGAATTCATGAGGTTCACCGGCTGTTAAGAAATAGACACCCCAATTGTAAATAAACTGTAGATAAAACTTAATGCATCTTTTTCAAAGTGATTTCTATTGTTAATATACTTTTACCTTGAATGAGAATCTATTATTGTTTCTTATGTATGGATATAGGCCTATACTTGAAAAAGATCTGCTGATGCATGATACACAATGAGGCGTTTGCTGTGAGGCCAATGTCCAGACTCCAGTGGTTTCAAGGGCCACCCCTTCCCTTTCCTCTTTCCCCTTTTCCCCCCCAGAATGAGCTTTCTAGAGTGTCATGTTGCTTTTTTGTGTCCAAAGAATTTCAGTTTTTGTTTCTTTGTGATGTTTTGTAACTGACATGTTTTGGACCCCAATCTTTGTAAAATATTCAAAATTGTTTCTGTTCTTGTTGAGGATACTCTCAAAATTTTGCTGCAGCATTTAATTTCATAAGCTCTTACTTCTCCCCATCTCCAAGATTCAGCATTTTCCAGCTGGTCTCCTGTATAAATCATAACAATCCGTGATTTTAGTTTTCTTTGCATTTAGGTAAAGGCCATTATTTTCATTGTGCCTTTTAAAACTGATTATATCAAATTATGTAGTCCCTCTGCTGATTTTGAAACAGAATTGTGGTGTCTGCATAGGTCTTTAACTGTTTGACCATACATTCTGATTTCATCCATTTCCATATTTTTCCCCCTCCTCATCTACCTTTCACAAGGTGTTTTCTGTGTAGAGACTAAATAGTGAAGGTGACAAGATACAGCCTTGTCTGACTCCACTTCTAACAGGGAACCAGTCGCTTATGCCATCCTTCAATTGAACTTCAGTTTTCTGATCTCTTTAGAGATTATGAATTAGATTGATCATCTTATGGTGATTCTTGTGAAACTTATGAATGTCAATAATTTTTACTGCATTGCTACAATTAAAAGACGACAAATGATATATTTTTTTCTCATCTTTTCTTTTCCTCAGAATCCTCAAGTTTTCGAGTGGAAATGTTTTTAAATGCTCATAATTTCATTTTCATACCAGTTTAGCTTTAGCTATCCATAACAACAAAATAGGTCATATATAGTGGTTTTACCTGGGTTAGAGTGATAAAGGCTACTTGTAAGAATATTTGTCTTAAATTGTTGTAACCTGCATGTGAGGGAATAATGAAGTTTCATACATGAAAATTGTACATATTTGCTATTTTATATACTTATGATCATGAAAAGAATGTGTAATCTGCAGTGTTGGGAGACAAAAGTGGGAGTATTTTGTCAGGAAGTAGTCATGCATGTCTTTGTAACCATATATTATTTACTTTGTATTCCTTAGGGCTTGAATGTATGTGGTGAGTGCATGTTATATCAGATGGACAAAACAAAAACCAATACAACTTTAGTTAACTTTGAATACTTATATTATAACTGTGTGGTTTGTGGGGGCTCGTTTGTATAAAATTAGATACATAGATCTAGGGAAGCTGCATTAAATTCAGCCTGTAATATTTTTATAATGGTTTAGGTGATGCTTGATGAAGACAAATTCTGACAAATGATTCTAAGGATGTCCACCACAATGTGGTAACAAAGAGGCAAAAAATGCCATCTTATTTGAAGGAATAACTTTAAGATGAATCATCTATGTAACAATTTCTTTTGTTTGGTGACCTTACTAACAGTTATGAGATAAATTGTAGAGAGAGTACTAACTGTCTTTTTAATCTATTAAATCCAATCAATATGTATATCTATTGGAACCAGTTAATATTATTTATTTAATGATTGAGTGAATAAATCAGGGAGTCTTGCGAGTTCATAAGGTCATAATTGATATTGGTAGGCTATACGTTTTTGTACATGTAGGTAGTAAGGGTTGTACATATTTGTAAATGTGAGTTGATAGTAGTTGCCGGTTAGAAAGTATGATAAACGTAAATCTATATCAGAGGAGAAATTTTGAATGTCTTCAGTACAACCAACCAGAAAGTGAGAAAGTTCATACTGTTACAAAGGTAAGTTTCAACTTAATCTGACTCTTGTCTCAAAATACAACTATTTGTATATGTATTTGGCTCAAATATTAACAATTTTGTATTGAAATCTTCCCATTTCCTTGGTTGAAAGCTACTTTTTGCATGATAGAAAATTCGGTTTTCCCTCTCTGCTGGACACTGATAATCATCCCATTTCAGTTTTGATGCAGTGGGAGCCTGTTCCCATTTTCTGTTTCTTTTGTCAATGTCCAGCTTTCAGAATCATATAAATATACAGACCATTTGTTTACCTTTATGGTGTAAAATTCTGGTATTTTTAGATTGATCTACAAATGTAGAATTAAGTTTTTTTTTTCTTAACATGCCCTAACTGACTAAGTGGGACTGAGCATTACAACTGTGTGGACATTTGCTTTGAAACTACTTGGTTTTACTGAGTTTTTAGATCTGGAATTAGAACGAGCTTGAATTTACTCATGAAACAGTGGTCCTCATCAGATAAAACTGTCATCAAATCAATGAGACCTTACCTAGAGACAAAGGGTTAGTTAGTGTGCTGCAGACATGTTAGAAAATCTCATTTAACATTCGCTGGTTGCAATATTTATACAAAAGTGCTTTTTTGGTTGTTTTTTGTTTTGTTTTGTTGTTATTGCAGGGATTTGGTCGACATTTTATGTTATGTATGTTCAAAATCCTGCATTTTTTATGGCTTATTATTGTTGCTTTATGAAAACTCAACTCCAAATTTTGTTCTAGTTATATAAGAACAGTTCAGTTCAAGAAAGCCCATGCAATATTTTTTCTGATATCAAGTTGTTTTTTTTAACCTGGTGATGAAATAATCCTTCTCACCATATAATAATATCTTTTTGGCATTAAAAATTGAAGGCAAATAATGAAGATAAACACCATACTGTGAAGACAGATTACACAAAGACAAAATCAGTTGTTTTTTTCTCCTGACAAATTTTCAATTTGTGGGTTACAGGCTTCTTGACCATAGATAAGATCCATTCTCATTTACCACCAGTTGAGCAAAATATCATATATTATAAGGATCTAAGTATTCAAAGTTTAGCTATGAATATATATTTTTAAATATCTTTTTTACCCATCTGATATTTATGTCAAGGTTTGATTTCATTTCTATAATGTAATTAATTGAAGTACAACTCTATTAAATGTGATACATTTATTTTGCACTGATAATGAAAATTGCAAAGCATTACCCCATGTTGATGTTTCGTACCATTGGTCCCATTAGAAAAACTGTGAATTAGATTTGTGATCAAACTGTGTTCTCTAAATAAATGATGTTCTGAAGGGGGAAAGAAAAGCTTACAATTTTCAAGGAATTGTTTGCAAATTAATGCAATGCTTTCATAAATACACTACAAGACCACAAGAAGTAGAATGCAAGATTTCATTTCACTATAAATTCAGTGAATGAGTTGGCTCTAATTCCTATATGTACTAAGATGACTGGCTTATGGAGTGCATGTGAAATGAGGATTGCTTTTCATGGTATTTGGCCTAATTAGATTAAGCCTGTCTGTAATTTTGTGGACATGGAACCTTCAAAAACAGGCCATTGAATTATTCATTCACAAAATTTGTGTAACATTTTTGAGAAAGTCAACACAAGAGAAAGCAGCTTTTCATTAGCCTTACTTTTTCCCTTCTTAAGTAAGTAATTCTACTACTAGTACTACTTATAATAATTTTGAGATTTCTCTGTAGTTTTCATTTGAAATGCCGTATATTCCTCTTTGCATTAAACACTTCTTCTACTGCCTTCCTAATAAAATCGGCAGCTCTTTAGTGCCCATACATTGAGATGATCTAGGCACTTAACACTATCAAAGAAAAACAAATTAACTTGCCAAGAAATTGAATAACACGTCTCTTGAAAATATTATAAAGTGTCTTCAGATGTTTTTAAACAAATAGGCCTTCAGGGCTGTCTTTGATGGTCATTGGCAGAGGTTTTCAGACTGGGTTTTGCCACAGCAGGTTCCCTGTTTTCAAGGTTCTCACTTAAACATTAACAATTTTGAGGTTTATAATTATAAGCCAGATGCTATTAATATTGCTATGCCTTGTGATGAGAGTTGTGAAAGATGAAAGCTTTTCTTCGGCCTTTTTTTTTTTTTAAAAACAAAACAAAATGATGATATCATTCTTGAAGAGTCTATTGACTTTCTTATTCATATTTATTTACATTTAATGTATAATAATAATAATTATAATAATAAGTAGTATAATAATGATTACATGTTTAATTTGTGATTATCATTTTTTTTCTTAATTGTTCCTTCCCCAATATATGTAAAACAGACATGCCAATCCTCTCGATTCCGTTGGGAGTCTCCTAATCTTTTGACCAATGTCAGTATCTCCTCTTATTGTAATATTTTTCAGTTTGAGAGTCGTGTGGTGTAAATAAAGTATGCATTTTTAGAGATTCATTTGCCCGAGCATTTATTTGAATCTGAAGCACTTTAGCTGACCATTATCATTGAACCCTTTATTTCTCTTGGTCTATCGTCATGTTTCTTAATTGAAACAATTCGGAGTGCAGAGGTCAGGGTTTAGTTTAGTTTCTGTTGTTCTTTTTGTTTGATTCAAACCTGGCTTCCATGTCCTATCCATGTGGCTCCAGTTGTAGACGGAGCCAAGTAAGTTCCCTTTGAATTCTAGATCTAGAATATTAGGGTCTTAGTAGCCTATTGCTTTTATCGTCAGGCTCATTTGATAATACCTAACTCAGTTTTACCCTATTTTGAGCTATGCACGAAAGATGTCCTTTTTGCTACTCATTTCTCTTTGGTCAGGCATATTTAATTATTTCTAATTAATAAGTCCTTTATTTGATAATCAAATCCATTAAAAGTCAATGCAAAATGAAGCAATCACTGTCTAGTATTTGAAATTGTACGTATACCAAGAAATGTCAAGTATGGAGCTTGGTATTAATAGTATTATCGAATGAGCGTGGCGATATCCATCTCGCACTGATTCTAGAACTATTCTATTCTGTAATCTTCCTTCTTCAGGTAAATTCATAGGTACTTTGGTCAATAGTCAGTGACATTTTCTGTAGAATGAAATTTCTATCATGGGAGAATCATCTCATTGTGGAGCACACGTCTTAAATACAGTCGAGTCCATTTGTAATGGCTAGGGTTATAACGGCAATTCGGGTATCATAGCCGATTTCATAACACCCCTTTTTCACCCCTATTGAAGTGAAAGTAAATATTTCTTGTGTAAAGGCTCCTACAACCCTTACTTATGTTATAAAAAGCAAGCCAAGAGAGTGTCGTGCTGTAAAAAGAAATTGGTCTTTTTGTCACTGACCAGATATTTAGCGACTCCATTCTTAGATTGATGTCTGAAGTCAATAGGCATAAATGCTGAGCCTTGCACACCTATCTTTTATGTTTTTTATCCCCCTTTCCTTAGCCAAGTTAGAACCACTTTACTTATGGTGCAACCGTCCACCCCACTCCTTATGGTAGACGTATAAGAATGATATAAACCCCTCTTATGTAGTTGGTGCGTGCCATAGGCTATAATGCCTCCTTCTATCTTTACCTACCCTACTGCTCTGAATCACATGAAATCATGTGAGCTTTTTGAACTCTTATTTATTTAGGCAGAGAAGGAGATTCCATGATTAGGATAGCCTGAAGTTGCTGGTTCTCACTTGCCTGAATAATAAAATAATTCATTCATTTTTCCCCATGTACAATTTCAATATTGTGTTGCCTCACTTTGCTAGTTGGTTTTGCAGTCAATGGAAAGAACCTAAGAAAATTTATTCTATGCATCTATATGGTCGTTTTTAGCTGCTACTTTTATAATTATAACATCCTGTTTTGAAAAGTCCTTTACATATCGTTTCATCAGTTTTACCGCAATGGTTTTAGGTCTCTTTTTATAATTTGATATACAATTCAAGTGTTAATTGTCATGGTAGTCTAGCATGGAGTAGTAGCTGCTGAATATGAATTGATTGTTTAAGATTATGTATAAGTTGAGAGCTCACATGAACCGGGCATATATTTGTACAATAGATCTAATTTCACTCATTGATATTTTAATTCTTCTATTGAGGCATTACCTTATCTTAAATTTGATAAGTCCTTGATTGAAAGGATTGCAGGGACTTTTAAAAACATCTTTCATTTTCATTTACTGTACA
>JAOWAY010205485.1:0-10113 GCA_028565895.1 Goniobranchus geometricus | reverse complement strand
AGAGAGAGAGAGAGAGAGAGAGAGAGAGAGAGAGACAGAGAGACAGACAGACAGACAGACAGACAGACAGACAGACACAGACAGACAGAGACAGAGGTGGAGAGACAGTGACAGACAAGGACAGAGACAGACAGACAGGGTAAGAGAGACAGACACACAGACTGACTCACAGAAGGAGAGAAAGAGACAGACTGACAAAAAAAGAGAGAGAGAGAGAGAGATTACATCAATCAAGGTTGGATGTATGGACATGCCTTAAGATCTATAAACATGGCTCTCCAGGACAATGCCTTCAGAACTAGAGTTCCAATGGTTAACCTTTAACACCCGCACTTTTCTTCTACTTGTTCGTCCCTAAGTCCTCAATTTCCAGATGCTAAACCTCTAAGTCAAGTCTATTGGACCAATTATCTGTAGGTGCCTAACACTGGCTGACAGAGAGTACAAAACACGGGTCTTTCTTCCACAGTGTCTCACAATAAAGAGTCCTCCAATCACTGCCTTAGCAAAGAGCTTTCTATGCCTAGGTGCTATACTTACATCTTGATTTCCACGATTTCCTAGTTTCTTTTCAATATTCAGGGCCAACATTTGAGAACGGAAGGACAAATTTTTTGTTTTCTCAATCACCAGCTGGTACGGGGAAACGGCCTGAGTACCCATAACAACATGACCCTATGGAAAAAGAGAACATCGCATTCACAGCAATGTGAGTAACATTGCTCACTCACAAGTTCTAACAGCATTTTTTTTTTTTCACATAAAAAATATTGTACAAGAATTTGTTAAAATTGAAGGAAATAGGAAGAGGAAATGGAAAACAAAAAATATTCAGTAGCAAAGGATAATCTTTAAAAATGTCCACATCCATCGTAAGACATAACAACTAAAATGTGATTTAATGCCCAGCCAATCAAATGCGTCTAAAGGAGTGTGGCTTAGATTCTGACTTCGATGAACAGGCCTGCTCAGATGTTAAATGAAATACAATGGTGGTTGGTTAACCTTTAAAACATCCTGAATTTCCTTCTCCATGTTCATCCCAAAGTCCTGAGTTTCTTTACAGAACTTCTAATACAATATAACTACTCTGCACTTTTTACTTATAAATAATTTTTGTTGAATTAGAGTGATAGTTGAGTGATTAGCGAACACACTGACATCAAGGCAGTACAAATCTAGGTCAATCTCTGACCTACTTTGGGAATGCTTATAGCCTGCCATCGCTTGTCCAACTCACCTGTCCTCCAGTAGAACAAGATAAAGATCCAGATCCATACCCTATTTTCAATGCTTTCAACATCTTATTCAATGTCTAGATCGATAAAAATATCAGATTATGCATTATCTGCATCAATCTACATGTTGTACATGAAGAATATCACTTCGATCAAGCTTTCTGTCATCATTATGAGTACCAGTACTCTTTGGGCTCCTCATATCCTGCTCGTAATTTTCATAAAGAAGCTATTATAAGTACTGGTAATTATCGGTGATGATATACTATTCGTCTCTCCAGAACTAGAGAACACTTCCTGGCAATCAGACAGGTGCAAGTACCTGATAATGATGGTAAAGGAAAGCATAGATCTGAGCTGCAGAAGAGCAGGGATTCAGGACATCAAAGATTAATGATGCTTGTAAACATTGGTATGCAACTAAATGCACTGAAATCTCTCCCCGTCTAAACAAATGTGTTGCCGAAGACTGGGTGACTTGGAGCTCTCTGATGACTGTAGCCAGATGGTCACAATCCCCACATAGCAATCAAGGTCTCAAGATGTGCCGCAATCTTCATAGATTTGACAACTGGTTGGAAATGAATGGTCGGCGACCAAGGTGGGAAACCAGAGCTCTTAAGAGCCTCAGGGTCAATGTTCCCCGGGTGCCTTTACTACCAAAGTGCCTGGTTACACTGCTTCCCAACAACCAGGCACTCTCACAAATATGACTGTACTGTACTTTCCCTTGACAAAAACATTTCCCTTAACCATAAAAAAACAAAAGCAAAATTATACCCATGTAAATGCTCACCAACAGTATTGACCAGTTTGAAATTGCAGTCCTTTGGACCAATTTTTTATTCATTGACTCATTGCATATTGTTAGCCAATGTATCAATTATTACAGCTACTCCCTATTAGACTAGGAATCGATTTATCAGTTCGGGTGATAGGGCTTATAACTAGGCTTTCATTTAAATTAACTCTTATTTTCCTGTGACTCATTGCGGTTTAAACGGTTGGATGAAATATAACTGCCAAAGTGGCTGTTTTGCCTGCCCCAACCAAACAAAAACAAAAGTGGCCACAGCCACCCAGGGCCTTCAGCCTATAATGGAAGTAGGTCCCCAAAGCCTCTTTCTAGAAGGTAAGCTATGGAAGACATATTCTATTCTTTGGATGTAGTGTGATGGTAATGATAGCGCAAAAAGTAGAAGCAAAAACTATGGCTTTGCTGCAATCATGAGATGAAGATCTTCTAGGTCCAGGTCTAGATCTAGATCTTCTACTTCAGCATCCCCATCATCTGACTTAAATGAACAGCCTTTACTTTTAGCAAGTATCTGGAAAGCCAATTTATCTATCCTTATTTTAACACCTATATTTTTTCTGAAAGTTGATTTCTTAAGGAGTAACGGGCATTTTTGCAAGTTTTGTAGCTGAACTTTTACCGGCCTGAATGAATTCAGTTGAAAAAAAAAGTTTTTACAAAATTCAGTTCTCAATAAGTAAACAATGCAAAATACAATGTCAATGGGACAGAGTAATTATTATTAGGTAAAGTAAAGTTAAGTTAGTCCCGCCCCTAAGACTGGGTATAGGGGAATTAGGGGTAGAGCCCTAATCATACTAGGCATACAGTATAATGTGGTAGTTTACCATTGCTTTCCACGCCGCTTAGACTTCCGTCAAGTCTATAAAGGCCTAGCTACCCGTTTATACTGCTGGGTGAACAGGGGGCCCCGAAAAAATTCACTGCCCGGCGCTGGATTCGAACTTGGGCCACCTTGCATGGCAGTCAGCCGCTCTACCAACTGAGCTACCGGGCCACCTAAGTATTAGGTACAAATGGCAAATGGCCTTTATATGAAGAGAAAAATGGCCTTCATATCGTTTTATCTAAGTGCTGGCCCAAAAATGCTCATACAGAGGACCTAGACCCATGTTTCTTGAAACTGTTTGAGGCTTTTTCAATGATCAACACCTTCTTCCTAACCCGAAGGAAAATGTAGCTCAAGCATAGTGAAATAGTTCTGAATGAAAAAGAAATAAAAACAACAAAAAACATGCAGAATGAATTTATAAGCATTTTACACTGTTTAGGCATCGAAATAGAAACCCTTTGATACTTTGTAAAATTAACATGGCGGCACTAACATTAACTAGTATCATGAGAGCATACCAGTTGAGAGTCTATTTTAGCGTCTAGCCTGGCATTTCGTATAAGATTCACAATCCACCTCTCTGCGTCATCTGGACTCATGTTCAATTTCTCAGCAAGCATACTGAAGAGAAGGAGAGAAAACAAAATAGTCATAGAATTATTTCAATATTTGAAGTTTGAACTGTATGATCTCAATTTGACATGGAAAATGGAAGAATTAAAAACATGCAATGTAGTAGAGAGCTCATAAAAACTTTTCATACAGAATCTCTTACAATCAAATCATGTACCTGATGCTGATGCATTCATGAATACGACAAAATGTTTCAAAGATCAGCAGACGTGCATTCTCAATGAAATCTTCCAAACAAGCTACTAAAAAGAAGTCGTTGAAGAGGACCTGAAAAAAAAATTGTTGCCACGTTAAACAACTAATTATAATTACACCAAAAATGCTGTTACCAGATACATTTTTCAAGTACTCAATTAAAGGGGAAATATTACTTTGTACAATTGCAACGATAAGATTTACATAAAGAAAAGAGAATAATAGTATCTACATTTATTTCTTCTGCATTGATATGTCAAGAAAAACCACAAACAGCCAAGCCTGTTGAGCCTCTATGTTGCTTCAATTGCTGAAGGTATTTAGAAATTTCAAGAAACAAGACTTGCTTATCTCCCTTTAAATCAAATTAGGGAAGCTTGTTTTAAAAAAAACAAACAAAAAAAACTTTTCCTGGAACATTCCAAAGCAGATTAGAAGTTTCCATGTATTGTTTCATTTTCAAATATTATTATGCCTATAAGCTGTTTGAACTTTTATTCAAAGAGAAATTATGAAAACTTTTTACCGTTTCACATTCTCTGAGTTTCTTTTGAGCTCCGTCAAAATCAAAATCAACGTACAAACATTGCACAAATTCTGTAATAGGATCCTTGTATGTGTAAGATTCCTGAGGAAATGAAATTTAAAAAGTTTATTTTAAACGTTGTTGAACTGCCATAACAGTACAAATTCTCTAGCATTATTGAGTTGACATTACTTTGCAATGCAAAGCTGCATACAAGTCAATGAATACAAGTCTTTCATTTGCTTGTTGAAGTTGAACAACTCTGTAGCTCCATCCCTAACGTTTATTTTGACAACTGTACAAAAATACCTGGATGACCTTGCGAGAATTGGCCATAAAAATGCAGGTGATGGACTGGTTGAAGCCAGCCTGTCAATTACAGTCAGATGTGATTGCAGCAGGCAGGCAATAAGACTTCATAATCCATTGGATGGCCTCGTCGAGGGGCTATTTTCTTACTTCTTCCCATTACTTCGTGAAACAAGTCGACTGTCATTACAAAGATCTCTAATCTTAGTCTAGTTGTTGGCATCTCACCTTCTAGATGTGTCAGGACAATTTTCTTTATTCCCTCCTTTGCCTCAAAATATACTTATTCATGTGTAATGTGAGGCATTGTGGTGAAAATGTGAAAAAAATTGCTTGGAATTTTTAAGAAATTAAGAGAATGCGTGATAAAATCACCCCGATTTGCCTGGCACTTTGTCACAATCAGGGATATGACTTATATATGTAAAAATTCTGTTCCCTTAAATTTCATCCCAATTTCATGGGTTTCCCATTTGGATCAGATTACTGGGTCCCACTGTATTCTTATACACACTCAAAACATTTCCAAAGCACGCTGATGGGGCACCCCATTCAGAGACAAAAGAGTTAGAGAACATTGCAACAAAATCAGGAAGCTGATTCTTGTGCCTACCATTTGAATGATCTTCACCAGATCCTTCAACACAGTCCTCCGCCTTTGCTTGTTGGTGATGACGGCTGTGGTGAGATATCTCAGGATGTGGGGGCAGGTAGTCTGGATAGCATTCAAATACCTGGTGAGAAAATCATATACCAATACGAAATAAAATCCCTATTCTCATTATATAAATAATAAAGTTAGTACCGTACCCATGACTGAGCATAGGGGAATTAGGCGTAGTGCCCTAATTATACTAGGCATATGGCATAATGTGGTAGTTTGCCATTGCTTTCCACGCCGCCTTTACTCCAACCATGTCTAGAAAGACCTAGCTACCCTTTTATACTGCTGGGTGAACAGGGGGCCCCGAAAAAATATCCACTGCCCTGCGCTGGCTTCGAACTCAGGCCACCTTGCATGGCAGTCAGCTGCTCTACCAACTGAGCTACCTGGCCACCCCTATTCTCATTACTGAAAAAAAAAAATTTCCGCCTTACTTGAGATGAAAGAATTTATAAGGAAATGCCTACAGTGATGCTTTATACCAAGGAATGACATAAACTGTAATTTCCAAATCAGAGTTATGCACATTTTTTACAATCTAGCACTTGGCCTGTTCACAGATTAGCAAAAGAAGGCAGAACATATATATAGATTTTCCCTGTCCATATTTAGCCCACAAATTTCCTTGAATCCCAGCAAATGGTCAGGATTTCATTTCAGCCTGAGGTGAAGAAAAAGTGGACACAGATCTCCTTCATAGAGAATGAAAGAAAAATCAAACAAAAAATAGGAACTATATAACAGTAAAAGCAATAACTGAAAAAGTCAGTTTTTAATTTCTGACAAGGGGTGGCATTCATCAATCGTGACCAGTAACATGCAAAAGTTTCAACAGTAAATTATTATTCCCACTAAACATTATTAAATAATGTATTCCTATTGCATTTGGTGAGGTAGATGTGAATAGTTTAATTTTCATGGGTTAATCAACTTCCTAAAATCAATATATAGACAAAGATTTTCACAGGCTTAAGAACCATTTTATTTTCGACTCCAGTCAGATATAGCAATATCAACTTGCATCCAGAATTTCTACTTTATGTCGCACTGCAAGATTACAAAAGATATAGAAGTATACCATTGACATGAATATCAAAACCTGTAAATAACTGCCTCTCAAAGATGCATGTCAGCACCAAAATGTAAAGGTGCCCCAAAAAGTAATCGCCAAATTCTGTCACCTCATCTATGCACTATAGGTGAGAGGAATTCCACTTTACCATTTCATTCATCAACTGCGACGGAAGCCCACATATGGTATATACCTACAGCCTTTTTCAGTACCTACATCAAGGTTGCCGATTATGACCTTTCTTTTTTACTGATCTTTCACGTGGAGACCTAGGCCTATTTAAAGCATAAAAGTTAAATATGAAAAGCAACCCTATCAGGATACTGGTGACAAAATAAAAGAACCTATCACTTGTACTATCAGTTTAGTATAATATTAAACTCACCCCAAGATCTTGAAGGTGCTTGTGCCCCCTCAAGATAGGACAATGGTATCCTCTCCCCCCCCCCCTTGTTTTTGTGGCATTTTCTGTTCTGGCAGCTAACTGTTGTGAGCACCTTTCATGAGCAGATGTCTAGATCTAGATCTATTATGTAGCCTACTGTCTGTCACGAAGTCTAAGTCTAGATTAGATCTAGATATTTTCCAGATCTAGTCTAGATCTAGATGAGGTCTATAGAGACAGAGATTTAGGCCTGGCAAGATTTAACGGAATATTAAATCCTGAAAAAGAAATAATAAGCATAAAAGTAGGTCTAACCTAGATCCTTTGAAAACACTGTGGAATATTATCCAATTATCTGGGAAATTTGCATCAACGACGTTCAAGCTGCATACAATAGTTGTCAATAGGCCTCTTGGCTTAAAAGCGCGGGCCCCATGGATAGGCTTAGGTCGCAATCCTTAATTCTTACTGAATGAACTCTGTGAACCCGGATGCTTTTCATTTTCCTTATATTTGGCCTATGTTTTGTCCAGCCTAGGCCTGGTTATGACATCGACAAACTCTTCTGTAAGCCTTGGGCCTATTGATAGCCACATAGACTTTGTATGCACAGCCTTGATGTTGACGTTTGCCACCGGATATAGAAGTGAAGGAATCAAACCGCTCATCCTCCGTATACTTCGCATTTTTTGTTTTTCCCCGTTTTCCATATCAAACAGACTGATGGTCTAGGTTCCCGTAAATCTGAGCTCTGGTGCCTGGTCTTCATTCATCTACCAAGCCAGGATTTACGGAGGCACAGAAATTTACGGATCTCCATAATTTTACGGAAAATTGGAAACCCTGATTATTTGGATCAAATTTGACCTCAAAACGTGTCAGGGAAATGAGACAGAGAGAAGATCTGATAAGTATGAGAAAGTAGTGCCATGAATGCAATTAAAGCAAATTACAGCAATCTTGTGTTTCATACGTTTGCATACAGGTAGCCAGTGCAATTCATGCAACAAGGGTGATACGCTATCATAATTTCTTTTTCTAAGAACTAATCGTGCTGCATGGTTCTGAATCATCTGTAATCTTTAAATTTTAAAATACATGAGCAATGTTAGAGTATGTACTGCACGCAGCATAAAATAGTGTGTACTACAATTCCTGCAACCTAGAAGTGGACGCTTTGTGCGTAAGAACAGGCAAGAATGTATTGCGCTAGTGCTATGTGTAGTAGTAGTACGCCTTGCCATCAGTATGACAGATAAAGAGAGAAAGAGAGGCAGAGAAAGAGAAAGCAGAGATGAGGAAGGTGGGGCAGAGAGATGAAGAGAGTGAGACGGAGGAAGAGAGAGGAAGGGAGAGATGAAAGAGAGAGAGTAGAGAGATATCGAGGAAGGGAGAGAGAGAAAGAAAGAGAGATGAAGGAAGGGAACGATAGAGACAAAGAAAAGAAGGGAGAAAGAGAGAAAGAAAGGGATGGATGAAAGAGACAAGGAAGGAAGGGGACAAAGAGACAGGCAGACAGTTGGGTAGAGACAAAGACAGGGAGATACGAGATGGATTGGGCCTTGCAGTCTCCTATTTGACACAGGCCATGTCACTACTCTCTCTGCTTCTGTGCTTAGGCCTAAAGACTCGCCAAAACCATAAAATTTGTTGGCCTACTGACACACATGTACGGTATTAGATCCTATAAAACTTTCGATATCATCAGTTTGATCTCTTTCAGGGAGGACTTCCATATCGTCCCGCCACTCCAGCGAGGGTAAAAAAGTAAGAAATAAAGAGCATTAATTTTTTTTTTTTTGTCTGTCACGTCATAATTGTCTTTAATTGTCTGCGTCACTTGTCTGTTTCTTTGTTGTCTCTGTCCATCAGTCCTGAAAAATCTGAAATGAGAAAGAAATAAATAATTAGAAAAATTGCGGCACGGCGGATTGGAACCCGCTGCACTCGCCTATCAAGCAAGTGTTTTAACCATCCTGCCACGGATTGAGTTGACCGAAGTGCTCAGAACTTCTACTTATGTTCCCATTTAAAAATAGAATGCAAATTACATTCTGTCACGTGATTTGTCACGACGAGAAGTACGTAATCGACTACGAAACTTTCATGCTGTGATTCCACAACCAAATAGAAAAGGCTGGCTCTCAGTACGGATGTGTAGCGGGGGGGCTCCAAAACCCCCCAATTGGGGGCGCTGGGCCCCCCAAACCACCCCATTTCCTATTGTGTCCGAGTAGGGGTTAATAGTAAAGGGGTTGATGTTAAAGAAGATAAAACCCGTCTGTCCTTAATGTTTGCCAGTGATGTATACTCGTGCATAGTGGTTGCTATATATATGTCAGTATTGCAGTCAGAGACCTAAAGAAGGGAGTAACAAGTATAAAACGAAAACAGCTGAAAATGGCCGACGAACTAGTCTGTTTTCTCCACCTCGCACACTTTCGTGGCATATATCTCGTTATGGGTGTATTTACAACGCACAAAACTGTGTACAAAGTAAGTAAAAAAAGAATTCAGCTCATTTTGTAACATTATTGTTTAGGAACATGAATATTGTTAGGGGAGGCAAGTGGCGGGACGATATGGAATTCCAGCCGTGGGATTGGAATTATATTTTAAAAGTCTGAATATCTCCTTAAAACAAAAAAGCCATACCAACTCATACGAAATGTGCCACATCCTCATCTCCTGATACTTCCCCTTTTCACTGTAAGTGTGTCTACAGGCCACCTCAAGGAAATCAAACTAAATCGCCTCAATGTTCTGTTTTTCTAGATTCTCTCAATTCTTTAAACTTCATCATTGGAGACTTTTACATTTATTTTGGGTATCGATTACTGCTTATTATGAGTATTGGGGTCGTTAAATCAAACAAGGGATTAACCGGAAAATGACGTATATTTAATAGAAAATAGAAGTGCATCTGTATCACACCAACAAAAGGGAGTGATTATTCGCAACACCCTGTTTGTTGCGAATAACAAAATTTGTCTATTCGCAACACCCTTTGCCATCTTGGATGTCGGTTTTATCGCCCTCTACTTCGTTACAAGTTCATTTTGACTGGCTTGAATTGACTCAAAATGGAAACAACTGCCGGTTTGCTGTTGTGGGTCTGAAAGAGCTCAAACTGGAGATATTGAACGCTTTATAAGATCCGGCACCATATATATGTGTGTTGGTAGGCCTAAAAATTTTGTTGCGTGTCTTTACGCCTAAGCAAAGAAGCAAGGAGAGAAGTGACATGGCCCATGTCAAAAGAAGCGAGCAAGGCCAAATCTATCTCTGTCTCCCTGTCTCTGCTTCTCTCTACCCATCTGTCTGCCGGTCTCTTTCTCCCTCCCTTCCTTTGTCTCTCCCCCCCCCACCTCCCATTTTCGATCTCTTTCTCCCCTACATTTCTTTGTCTCTCTCTCTCCCTCTCTATCCGTTCCTCCATCTA
>JAOWAY010205484.1:0-16293 GCA_028565895.1 Goniobranchus geometricus | reverse complement strand
ACATACATACATACATACATACATACATACATACATACATACATACATACATACATACATACATACATACATACGTATTGCAGTTCGCCAGGAGGGGAGGTTGGCTCAGTCTCTCCAAGGACTCTGTGTTAATGCTAAAGTCTTTGAGAGAGACCTTCAGGCTGTTTTTGAAAGGCTTCTTTTGCCCTCCAGCTTTTTGCTTCCCTTGAGCAAGATCGGCATAGAGTAACTGCTTGGGGAGGCAGTAGTCGGGCATCCGATGACGTGGCCTGCCCATCTGAGCTGGGCCTTGGGCATGATGGTGATGACGCTTGGAATGTCTGCCCGTCTCAAAACCTCCCAGTTGGAGATTTTGTCCTGCCAACAGATGTGTAGGGGGATATGGAGACAGCTGAGATGGAAGTGGTTGATGGTTTGCTCATGTCTTCGATAAGCAGTCGAAGTTTCACGGCCATATAGTAGGGAAGTGAGGACAACAGCTCGATGCACATTCAGCTCTGTTGCAAGGCTGATACGTCTTCTTTCCCAGACTTTCTTTCCGAGTTTCCCAAAGTCGCCACTTGCTTTGGAGATTTTAGCACCGCCGGAGCAGGTACTGCTTAGGTAGGTGAAAGTCTCGGCAGCTTGCAGGGTCTGCCCATTCACTAGTATCATTGGTTTGTGGTAGTGTTTCCGGAGACTGGCTGATAAACCACTTCTGTCTTCTTTGCGCTGATGGTGACACCAAAGTTTTCGCAGGCAGAGGAAAATTTGTCCATCTCCAGCTGCATTTCTTTCTCTTTATTGGCATTTAAATCACAGTCGTCATCAAAGAGAATTCTCTTATGACAATGTCTTTCCCCTTTTTGACAACCTGGAACCGTCTGAACTTGAACAGCTTTCCGTCAGTCTTGTATCTGATATTGATGCCATATTCACTTTCTCCAAAGGCATCAGACACCATTGGTGAGAAAATCCTGCTAAACAAATTTGGGGTCAGTACACAACCCTTTTTGACTCCATTTGTCACTGCGCATGATGCGGATGAGTCCCTGTCGTCCATTACTCTGGTTGTCATTCCATCGTGAGACTGGCGCAATTTGCTAGGGCAGCCAAACTTTCTCATAATAGCCCATAGTCCTTCGCGGCTTACGGTGACAAAGGCCTTGGTCAGGTCGACAAACGTCATGTAAAGTCATGATGATATTCAATACATTTCTCTTGCAACTTACTGGCAGCAAAGATCATATCAATGGTTTCTCGTTCTGTACGGAATCCACATTGACTTTCAGGAAGAATGCCTTGCCCCAGATATGCCAACAAGCGGTTGAGGAGGACACGGGCCAGAATCTTGCCTGCTATGGACTGAAAAGAGATTCCCCGTGTTGTTGCAAGCCTTGCGATTTCCTTTACGCTTGTTAATGTGGACAACGGTGGCATCTTTGAATTCTCGGTGGTAGTTTTTCATGGCTCCACATGGATTGGTTGAAATTGCATCAGCACCTGGTGCTTTGCCATTCGACATTTGCGTAATGGGTTTGCTGACCTTAACAGAGGAGGGAGGGTTGTCAAGTTTGAGGTTTGTGGCACTTGAGGAAAGCGTGCAATGTCTTCGTCATTGATTTGAGATGGGCGACTTGAGTACGCTATTAAAATGGTACGCCCATCTTTCCAGTATCAGCTTCTTCTCATTCATGAGGGTGGAACAACCGGCACTGAGAAGGGGGAGGGGAGGAGACTCCGAAGGACTGAGGTCAGTAGATAGCATTCAGGGCACCATAGAAGCTTTTCATGTTTGTCTGCAAAGCTTTGTATCTCATCAGCTCTAGCACTCAGCCAGGAGTCTCGCATGTGTCTAAGCCTAGTTTGCACTTTGCTGCGTGCTTCAGTGAAAGCAGCTCTCTTTGCTGCGCAAGAGGGGTCATTTTGGTAGGCTCTTAACAAGTGGTGCTTCTTCTCGAGAAGCTTGTTTATTTCTCGATCGTTCTCGTCAAACCTGTCCTGGTGGTTTCCGGTCGTTGACACTACAGATTTGAGGGCGGTAGAGTGAGAGGTGCCCCTGAAGGCAGTCCACTTGTCCATGATGTCGGGATTGTTCCGTTAAGGTGCAACATTTTGCAATGCATGCATTCCAGGAAGTCTTGTGCTTTATGAAGGTCCTTGAGCTTTGCGGCATTTATCGTCTTCATCACTTTCTGGCCCTGCGGCCTTCACCTTGGTTGCACATGTAACGTCATTTTAGAGCTGATAAGGCGGCATCAGTCCAACAGTCAGCACCACACATGGCCTTAGTTACACGCACATCCCCTCAATCTTTTGACTTGGTGATGATGTAGTCGATTAAATGCGAGTGCTTTGAGCATGGGTGCATCCATGACGTGTTCTTCCGGGTAGGCAGGTGAAAGATGATGTTGGTAAAGACAAGTTCATGTGCGGCACACATTCTGAGAAGTAGGTTTGCATTGCTGTTGCATTTTCCAATGCCATGCTTCCCTGGTGCTCCCTGCCAGACATGGTGGTCAGCCTCTACAGGAGCATTAAAGTCACCCAGGCTGATCAGCTTCTGAGACCTAGCTGAAGCAATGAGTAAGTTGAGTTCTTCATAGAACCTATCCTTGATCTCTTCAGTGCTTGTCATGAATGACGCTTAGGCGCTAATAATCGTTGCAGTTGACTTGCTTCCAAGTGTGATGTCGGTCGTTGAGTCCCTCGGGAATGGCTGTTAGATTCAGCAAACGAGTTGATTTGATAGCAAAACCAACACCTGCCTCACTTCGCTCTTTGCTACTGCGACCACTCCAAAGGAAGGCGTAGCAGCCACCAGATTCTATTAGCAGGCCTTTACTATGTCAACTTTGTATCTAGCTAGTTCTCTGACCACTAGAGCGGTGCACCTCTCTAGTCTGTCTGCATTGGTGTCTTCAAGCAGAATTCGTACATTTCATGAGGCTAGGCTGAGCACTTCTTTAGTTTTTTTCGTTGAGTTCGTTGTATTTAGGGCACTTTTTCTAGCCACGTCCTCATGCTATGCAGGCAAGCAGAGCGATCATGAAGATGTCTACTAGGTCACCCAGGGGCAGCCGGACTTCACTGCTGTCTCGATCTAATAAAGAACGACCACATGCCCTGAACCTCTTGTGTGTAGGTTCGTGACTATCACCTTCCAATGTGTCCTCACCTGCTGTTTCCGTCGCTTGCCGATCGCCACAAGACTTGTAGGGTGACAGGATGGTGATGTCATGACGTGTGATACGTAAGTTTACAGTAAGGGAGACTATCGCTGCATCGGCCTCAATCTCTCGTCCTGGGTCGCCAGATTCAATTCAATTCAATTTAGAGTGTTGGCTCTGCTCCCGTGGCGACACGCATTTTACAGCTCTGTCTTATTGTCTTATATTTTGTACTATTTCATTGGATATATTTGATATGCAGTGTTCATTATTTTCGTAGCAACAAAATGGACTGCTGTGTGCATTTTGTGATTATTTTGGTGTTGCTATCTTCAATTTTGAGGTCTACATTTCAAATTAACACTGAAGCTTTCACAGTTTCAAACGTTGAATTCCTTCATTACTCTCCTTCAGTTTTGAAATCACTACGGCATTTCTCAAACAGGGTTCACCTCCATAACATTCCTAGTCCTACCAGAAGTAGGAAGCGGGACAGGAGAGGGGGCGTCCGTACCAGATTCAGAAGGCGACCATTCCGCCCACCTCTCCCATCCGTGGTTTTCGGAAGTGGGCGATCTATAAATAACAAAATTGAATAACTTGCTCCTAATGTGCTCTTCCTTAACGAGTACCGTGAGGCCGGGATGATCTGTGTTACTGAGACCTGGCTGGCCCAAGACACTCCTGTTAACTCTGTTCACATTGGTGGCTTTTCTGTCTTCCGGTGTGACTGAAATGAAAACAAAAGGAGGCGGTGTGTGCGCCTACATCAAAAACCGTGTTCCAAGCGCAACATCCATGCCACACATCAATTTTGCACACCCAAATTTGAACTCCTTTCGCTCAGCCTGCGACCAAAGTACCTTCCACGGGAATTCCCCATAATGGTTTTGATCACTGTCTATATCCCGTCATCGGCAGACGTCAACATTGCTGCCACAGACATTTCCAATATCGTACATGACCAACAAACAAAATCACCGGATAGTGTTGTCATCATTACTGGTGATTTCAACAACTGCTCTCTAGACACACCACTTCCCACATTTCAACAGAACGTTCAATGCAAAACAAGGGGTGACAATACACTCGACCTCTGCTCATAGATATATAATCTATTTATAGTATGACCATAAATAGATTATATATCTATGCCTCTGCTACGGGAACGTGGAAAATGCCTTCCGCAGCAAACAGTTGCCTCCCCTCGGCGATTAAGACTACCAAATGATCCACCTTCTCCCTACGTATCGCAGCGTTCTGAAGTCAACTGCCATGAAGAAGAAGAAGACAATCCACGTATGGAATGATGACAACATCGAGACTCTAAAAGGATGTTTTGATAGCACAGACTGGATTGTATTTATAGAGAACTGTGATAACATACATGAATTAAACGATCATGTGTGTGAATACATAACATTTTGTGAAAGCATTATCTGTGAAGAGAAAAAAGTGAAAATGTTTCCAAACTCAAAACTTTGGGTGAGTAAAAAACATAAAGAAATAATTCACACACAAAAAAAGTTTAACCAACAACGATAGAAATTATCAAAGGGAAATGACAAGAGTGTCTAAAAGAATGATAGAACAATGGAAACAGAAATATATTAAGACAATTGAAAACTCATTCTGTAGTAGCAATACTAACCAAACATGAGATCATCTCAAGAATATTGCTGGATGCAAAAAACAAATGCCAAACATTTATATCAATGAAAATGAATATGACTATGTAAATAGGCTTGATACCTTTTATGCAAGATTCGATCAGCAAGATTTTAGTAACGAAGGTCAAGAATAAGTTAAAGAAATGTTGAATGATAAATTGGGATCAGGTAATGAAGATCAATTCGTTAGTGATGAACGCGAGGTGGAATAAGTGTTCTCGAGAGTGAATGTGAGAAAAGCATATGGACCGGATTGGATGGAAGGAATTATACTAAAGAATTGTTCAGCTCACATATTATACATATTTTCCTACATTTTCAATCTGTCACTGAATTTTCACACAATACCTATAATCTGGAAAACATCCGAGATGATTCCAGTACCCAAGAAACCAACAATCAAAGTGCTGAATGACCTCCGTCCTGTTGCCTTACCTTCGTTAATAGTGAAATGCATGAAAAAATTAATTGGGAAAGAAATTTAAAAATGTTTGTCTACATGTGAAGACAAAATGCACTTTGAATATAGAGAGAAAAGAAGTGTTGATGAAGCTGTTCTGATCTTCCCAAATAATGTTTACAAACATCTACACATGCCAAAAACTTGCTGTAGAATTTTGTTTGTAGATATTTTCATCCGCATCACAATTCAGCCTCATCTAATTGTTCATACACTAAAAGATATGAATGTCAACACAATCATTATTGCTTGGACTTACGAATTTTTGACCTTAAGACCTCAATTTGTCAAAATTAAGGATATGATTGTAAAATCTTTTGATGGTAACTGTGTCTATCACTCAAATGTATTATCTAAATGTCTAACTACTAATACAGGAGCCCCTCAAGGCGCAGTCCTCTCACGTATCCTTTTCACTGCTCACACCAATGACTGTCAGTCCAGTTCCTCTTCCCTAACCAAAATGATAAAGTTTGCAGATGACACCACTATTCAGGGAAAGATGGAAAGGAAGATGATTATAGAGATAACATCAATTGGTTTGTAAAATGGTGTAAAGAGCCCTTCCTGCTTTTGAATGAAGATAAAACAAAAGAAGTGATAATACATTTGAGAAAGAAAAGGTCATCTCTGCTTCCAATAGTCATGGACAATCAAGAAGTTAAAAGAGTGGACTCATATAAATATTAGGAGTTACGATCGATTTTGAACTAAACTGTAAAGCCCACTCCAATAATATTTTCAAGAAATTGAACTCTAGAATGAGCTTCCTTCGTAAAATAAACTACTTTCGTTTCAACTCTAAAATCCTGGAATTATTCTACAAATCCTTTCTCGAAAGTCTTATCTCATTCCCACTGATGTGTTGGGGTGGCAACGTAAGAATGAACAACAAAGAAAAAATAAATCAAATTATAAAGAAAGCAAACAAAATCATTTCAAAAACACCCCACTCTCTCTCAAATCTGTGTGATTTTGATTCTCTTTACCACGTAAACTGCCAGAGGAAAATTTTATCAATCCCAAAAGACCAGTCACATCCTCTATCAGGGGAAATTTTATTCTCCTCACGCTCTGGCCATCCTTTGGCCATAAAATGTAACAGGAACAGGTATAAAAATTCTTTCTTACCTCACGCACTTAAATTGTTATGATTCTGATCACATGGCATTTCCAATACTTTGCCCCATGCCTTCAAATAATTAGTAAGACCATTATTGGTCTCTATTTAACAATTCTTCCACATGCATGTTTATTGAATGCTTTGCATTTCAAATATCCCCAAACTTTGCTTTCTCATTGCAGTGGTGCATGTGTGTGTGTGTAGGTAGGTGTGTGTGTGTGTGCGTGTATGCATGATCATGTGAACGATGTTATTACTTGATTGTTTATTTATGATTGTCATTGTGTTTTGCTGTTCTCTTGATGCTGTATTATGTAGAGCAATGTGCCATTAATGGACAATAAACTTTACTTGAACTTGAACTTGAATATAAAACTAGAAGAATAGTCAAAGAGATTGAATTCATATGTAATCTAATACTTTCGTTATCAACATCCAATGGGTGGTTGTGACCTTGGAATATAGTGTTCACAACAGTGCAAGTAGGTCATGAAGGCTTCGACATGGAACCACACTTCTGGTGAAAGTATAAGCCCCATGTAATGTAGCTGACCCAAAGAGAATCCCAAGCGTTCCAAGGTCCCTTATATACATGTAACTATGTTTGTCACTCATTTCATAATGTCCCATTGTTCTTGCATTTACATCATTACATGACTTATTGAAGACATGTATATTTTGTATGAAAATGTGTTTTCTTTTCTTTCCACAGTGATTTTGGATACTATCGAAAAGTGGGTGAAGAAATATGTCACAGGCAGGAAGAGGTGCCAGCTAGGGAGTTGGAGATATGTAATGACAAAAAACTGGAAGAAATTATCAGCACTGGGTAGGAAAGCCTTTGAATAGACTGTACATGAGCTAAGTAGTTTTTCCTTTGAATCCATCAAGGCCTGTTAGAGCATTTATTCATACATCTCCTTTTTCTTAGGCTTGGAAATAACTTCACTTATAGCCTTGTCATGATCTAGTGCTCCGCTGATGTTCTGATATGTTGTATCTCTACTGTTGTTTGCTTGACATTTTTGTTGTGTGCTTACGTAGTATTTGGGTGTCTGCGGGTGTTGGCGGTTTTGTGTAAGGTCAGTGAGTTGTGTTGCTGGGCCGGTTGTTGGATTGATGTGGGTGTGTGTGTGGTGTGTGTGCCTGTGTGTGGTTGGTAGTTTTGAGTTAATTGTTATGCCCTGCTGGGCATTGTCGACATACTATAATTGTTATTATTACTGCTGTAATTGTCATTATCATTATCATTACTATCATCGTCAGCATTATCATCATTATCATTGTTGCCATTGTTGTTGTCATCATCATAATCCTCATTCTTGTGCTGCTGAATGAAATTTTCCATGTATCATACAATGTTATGGACAATAAAGATTGATTTGATTTGATTTATCGACAATGAGCGAGCCACTTTTTTCTATCTTGCATTATGCTTGTTAGGCAGTCAAGGTCTTGTTTTGATTTCATTGTCATCAGATTTGATGGGCGAGACAGATCTTAGTTGATTACAATTGGTAGAGTTGTTATTGGTCTTCCTCTGAATTTCTTGTTTATTGTGGTGAAGTCAAAGGTTTAACATTTTTTCTGAACTGTTTCCTGTGAAATGTGTTCCAGCTCCTCTTTGTTACTTTGTGTCAGGGCCTAGGTACCACAATTATTTCGCAGAATGGATTTGACAAGTGATTTGTACAATTTATCTTTTGGTTGTACCTTTAGTTTGTTTTTGTTAGCCAAGATGAATGTAACAAAGAGCAGCGATGAAAGACATTTTCTTCTTTTTTCTGTTTCTTCTTTGTCTCCTATCATTGAACCCTTCTTTTTTGCTCCTCTTTTAGGTTATCTCAGATCTCAAGAAAGTTGTATACTCCGTGTCTTCAATGTTTACCTTCAAATGATTTTTATACAGGGCTGCTTGTATTTCATCTACATTTATATGGCGAGACCAATCAAGTCAACATCATCTGCTTATATAACCTCCTTTGGAAGTTCTTGTTTGTATGCATTTTAGGATTTTGGGATGATGGTTCTGACATCTTTCAGGGCATGTTCCCACTAGATGGTGAACGTTAAGGGACTGAGACTGTCTCCTTGGGGACTACTGATGTTACTGAAAAAGATTTTGTATCCGATGTTCCTCAGCTTGGAGATAATGTTATGAAAAATTGATATATGGCTCTGTTTGATTGATACCATAAGTGAGGATAGGTGGCTGTCTTTTTATACTCACAGCCACTAAATGACAAATTTTATTAACAAGAAATGAAATTGGAAGCTTAAGTTTATGGCTTCACCTTAGAGCAGGCATTCAGTCTTTGCTTGGTTCCATTTAATTAGATTTTTGCCTACTATTGAGAAGGATCTGTTTGAACAGAGAAATATAGTTTTAGATGGGGTTTTTTTTCTGTTAAGCAAGAGGCAATATTTGAGCTGCTGTTTCTTGAAAAGTTTTTTTCTTGAAGAGGTGTATTATGAACCTGCTATACTGGTATATCTTTTGGCTCTCTATCAACCCTGGTCTTATCTAACACTGGTATCAACTCTCATAAAGATGTGGTCTGTTTGTAGTTTCTGTGACATGGAAAAATGAAATGTCTCCCGCAGAGCTAATACCCATATTACAACTGGGTGTGGAGTAAGAAATTTGGAGATTTGTATTGCCATTCCTCGTGGCCATTTGTATTGTTACTCTTCACTGTTGTTAGATTTGTATTTAAGCAGAGAGTGATGTGAAAGCTTTTTATTTCCATGGTGAAGTTGAGGCAATCTTCACAATTTTTCACTCGCCTTCTTTCTTCTAGATATCGCAAGCTTCCTGGGGATGTGTGTGATCATGAGAAAGGCTACAAGCCTGAACCAACATATAAAGACACGGGTGAGCTGTGCAAAGGACCAGGGGACAAAAGTGCCATTACACATGATGTACAACCTCCTCCCAAGGTCAGGGAAAATTACTCTAATTGAATTGAATATGAAAGTAATTTGTATTAATCAGTCTAGCCTATGATACTATGAGTTCCCATATCATGATATATAGGGCAGGGACAAAAAAAAAGTCTCCAAGTTTGAAGGCATTTAACTCGTTTGTCTCGCAACAAAAATCAAAGTCCCTTCGCACAATTAAATATGCATAGTGTCAGTGGGGTAACAAAAATGTTATTTCCCAAAATACAGGCCAGAATTAAAATGCACATTACTGAAATATTAATCAATCCTTACAGCATCCATTGGATGATGATACCTGTTCAGCTCAATTTGTGGTAGAGATTTATGCAAGACCCTGATGTCCAGTGTACTGGAAATTTTTTATCTCTTGGCATCTTCTAGATCTTGATCTAAGGAGCTTGGTTATTTAATTATTTTATTAAAGAAAGGCTAATGTTAAAATCGAAATCTATTAATCTATTCCATGAGATAAACCCTTTGTATCTAAAACCACAGCCATGTCCTAGATCTAGTCCCAACATTGATCTAGATCAGAGACAAGTGTTTTAAAACAATTATGGTGTAGATCTATATATCTAGATTAGATCTACTTACCAGTGCTTGTCATTGTGTTTAGAAGCGCAGAAAGGGAGTACCGGCAGGAGAAACTTTTTTTTGTATTTATATTTTTGCATTACACTACCTGTTTTAAAATATGTCTGGCTTGTACATGTAATTTTTTAAATCAATTTGTATGAAATTTGCTCTACATATACAATACCAACATCATTGTCATCATCAAGTACCAGGTCTGAGGCAGACATTGGCGACCATGACACACCGTTTACTTCTCTATTCAGACAATCTCAGGAAGTTCATGCTTTAGTTTTCTGCTTTTTGTTTGTCATCCAGTGATTTAAGCTCTTGTCGCTTCAATTTTTCTAGTCAAAGCTAGATGTTCAAGTTCCTTATGTTGATTTATATGACCTAAACATTTCAGTTGTCTTTGTCTGATTGATTTAAGCAATGATCTTTCTACACCTGCTTCTTCCAGTAAGTAAAGTTAGTCCCGTACCCATGACTGAGTATAGGGGAATTAGGGGTAGGGCCCTAATTATACCAGGCATACGGCATGATGTGGTAGTTTGCCATTGCTTTCCACGCCGCCTTCACTTCTGCCAAGTCTAGAAAGACCTAGCTACCCATATATACTGCTGGGTGAACAGGGGGCCCAGAGAAAAATCCACTGCCCGGCGCTGGGTTTGAACTCTGGCCACCATGCATGGCAGCAGCCGCTCTACCAACTGAGCTGTCGGGCCACCGCTTCTTCCAGTACTGCATTGTTTGTTTTCTTTTCTTTTCATGAGATTCCTAGCATCCTCAGAACCCACATTGCCACTGCTTCCAGCATTTTCCTATTGTCTGTTGAAATATTCCAGCATTCACAACCACATAACAGCACTGATCAGTCATAAGCTTTTAGTACCCTTACTTTGGTCTCCATTGAGATATTCCTATTTCTCATGAAAGTGTTCATTCTATTGAAACTGTCTTTAGCAACTGCAATTCTTCTCTTTATTTCTGTATCACATTTACCATCTGATGTGTTTATGTAACCAAGAAACTTAGATTTCTGGCCTTGCTTGTAAGATTACAAATAGGATTTATTGACTTCTTGGAGACCGCCTTGTATTCTGTTTTGTTTTGTTTTTAACATTTAATACATTCACTTTCCAAGACTACAATATCTAACAATTTTTGGAGATCTTTTTCTGAGTTTGATATTAGGGCAGTATCATCTGCATACCTGATATTGTTTATGTTTTCTCCATGAACTTTGAGGCCTGAACAATCTTCTAAATGTCTAAGAATCATGTCACTATAAAAATTAAAAAGATCTGGTGACATAACTCAACCTTGTCTTGCTCCTCGCTTGATCTTCCTTCATTCACTGAATCTCCATCAATCCTTGCAGCTCCATTTTGGTCCCAGGACAGTTTTCTCACAATTCTTAAATCCTGACCATATATATAATCTCAAAAACAGCTAAGCAACAATGGCAATCAAGCCCCAAACTCGGCATTGCAATGACCACTTAAGAATTTTTACCTCCCTTTGCATACCAACATTCTCAGTCCATCCAGATAACAAATCAATTCAGTAGTATTTTTAAGTCATAGAATGTACACAAAATTGGGGATAGCCAATAAAGAATGCCTCCATCCCTCACTTAGTAAAACTCTCCCTTTAGTAAGGAGAGAAAAGCAAATTTGTGATTGCACACCCTCCACCCAACAATTGATATGAATGGGTTGAAGTGTTGTAGGAGACAGCCTTTTCTTACATCAACTGTCAACAATGGCATAGCAAACGGGCTTCCTGTTTTGTCATTCATCATTACTGCACTTGTAACATTCTTGTAAAATGCTTCTATTGTTGCCATACGACCATGATCGATGCTAGATATCATCATCATCATTATCCAGATGCTGGTTACTACAGTTATGCTTTTATATCACCATGTAAATTTCTTTTTACGATTTTTTCATGACACCAAAATGTTTCATATCATCATAATTATCTTTCAGACCATCACACTATGTATTTAGTTATTATGTTTTCATTTCAAATGTATTGTTAAACTATTTTATTAATTTCTATACAATATGTTGCCTGCAAAAGAATAAATTCAATCAATTGTAATATTTTTATTAAAGATTGATATTTAAGCTGCTTAAGTGTGCTATGACCTATTCAACATTGCTTAGGAAAAGAAATGAAAAAAGAAGAAAGACATCAGTTATTTAATCACAAAAATAGCACAATGCAAAGAACTAGACAAAAATAAACGACGAAAAGCTTGAAGACGATACATTTCTGTTGTTCTAAAATTTTATTAAAATTTTTTAATATACATGAGTGTAAATTGCCTGGATTTGCTAAAATCTGTACAAATTGATATGATTCAATTTCCCATTAATCAAAGGATACAGGGAACAATAAGATAAACTTGCAACAACAATGTAAAATCAGTGTAACAAGAGACCTTGAAGTAAAAAAAAAAAAAGAGCTTTTATCAGCGCTAAATCCATAAACTGTGCTCAAAGCACTGCAAAGAGTTACCCGGCAGGCCTTCTCCAATGAAATGCCTTCTTGACTCCATAAGAAATATTCAGAGATGCAACCACTTTATGGGTGCATTTGCTCTAGCATATTGACAAGATCTTCCACTGCCAATGGTAGAGTTGGAGACCTATACGTACAAGATATACAAACAAATGTTTACATGTTGCGATGGAAGTTGATCAAAGTTTTGGAAAGTTGATGAAACTGCTGCCTCAGGATTACAATCCTTATGTAAAGACTGTTCCATGTCATAATTATGTCAACCTTTAAAAGTTTTGCTTACTGCATAAAGAGGATTGATTTCCATCTGAACACCATCAGATTAATACTAAGAGATTTCAAAACTTTTCGATGTTTGAAGCACACAGACAATGAAGCTCAAAAAGGTACCCATTTTTCATAAGCCTTTGATATCTAATAATCTAATGGTATAAATTAAAGAAATAAAATTCAATTTAAAGTTGCAGCATTTCACAAGCCTTTCAGTTATTGCCATCACAACTAAATTAATCACTTCAGAATTAAGTAAAGCTGCATGAAGCACACACATTAAAATTTTTGGATTGTATATCATTGCAGGAAAATCCAAACAGTATTTGTGAGCATCATTGTGTGATGAATGAAAGGTGAATTGGAGACAAAAATACAGGCCGACAACAGTGGTGGTAGGTTTAGAGGTTTGATGCTCCGTGATTCAGCCTTGTAAGAGTACAAGGTCTCTTTCAACTTGCTCGAGAACCAAGCATATGGTTATATCAGGACCTTCTCGGATTACACCTCTCTTCACATCAAAATATGATAGCTTGATCAAAATCGCACAATCTGCACCTGTTGGCTAACGTTCCCTTTTCCCTTGTGATAAAGGAATATCTGATTACTCATCATGATTTACACACAAAGAAAAAACCCACTCACGCACACACCCACATACAGCATAGGTGCAATAGAATTTGATAGTGGTTTCCACCCAAAACTTTTAATCCACTCCTGAGGATACTAAATCAAAAGGCTGTCAGCCAGACTGGGATAGTGGCTACAATTGGGGGTGGCAATCCAGGACATACTCGACTTTGAATCCCATCAAAAAGGAATGACTGCAATGGGTGTTTCAAGACATGCTAGGCTTTAATTTGCACACAATGCACACACTGTAAATCTTTAAAATTATAGACTTATGTGCAGACATTAAGAATGGAAGGATGGCCAACTTATGAAATGAGCCTGTTAACCATTCTGTTGAACAAGAAAATCCCAAATACATACCTGGTGTTGGTAGAAAGGTGGCCTATATCAAGTCCAAACAGACGATCATGCACAGATACAATGGCCAGCCTACTTTAAAAGTCAAGCTATCTGGCCTATGTTTATTTAATCATCCCTTGTCAACAATTGGTCCCATGTTTTCCCTGAACAAAAAAAACAAGGATTAACAATCAACCAGGTGATAGACAAGACTGACAAATGTTATATTTTTTCTGCTCAATACAATTGAGCCTAATGTGTACTTAATCTGTATAGATTATTTCCTTTCTTTGTGGCAGATTCAAATATGTTCCTTGTTGTTGTTAGCGTTTTCTTTCATAAAGGAAATCACCTTCATTTGAAAAAAGCGAGAGACAATGCTTAATGACTTAATAACTCTTCCCCAGAACTGATGTTACACAAAAGGGGTTGGTAGTGTGAATTTGGTATCCTGGAGAAAGTTGGATGGTTAACAGACTGGGCATATAACTCAGAAGCCACTATTTTTACCTCTGATGCTTAATGCACAGAACAGATGAAGATGGTACATGATGATGACCAAGATCAGGGAAGCAGTCGGAGAACTGGGTGGTGAAACGGCTCAGGGGAAAGTAAGTTAATGCTTTAAATTCACACGTTGATATACTTCATCTTTTCAAAAAAGAAAAATTTGTATTCACCTTGGTCTGAACCAACATTTATGAAAAAAACTGATATGTATACAGAGTGCTATGGAAAAACCTTTAACCATGAATATGATTATGGTTTTCTTATTTAATATAGCACTTCAAATATTTTCTTATATCTTATTTACAGTGAGGTGACAATGTATCAAAATCAAAATAATGATTTCTTATTGTGATTATTGGGGACATTTATCTGTTGTACAGTTTTATTTGAAACACATGTTATCAACATAAGATATGAAGTATACATGTATTTGACAAGAAAAATGTATATCCATACTTCAGGAAAGAGGAAGAAGATGAAAAATGTCAATTCAGAGTTGCAACCACTAGTCTAACTAGTGGGAACAAAAGCACAAAATCTTTTTCAGATAAAAGTTTAACTATGTTTTCAACAGATAAGAGATCAAATGTAAGACAAACAAGGACAAGTTTTTTCAAAATCATACAATCATACATGTAGACAGATGCATCAGTACCCTGTAATAAACTTTTGCAAAAAGTTCCTAAATATTTCTAGCAAATTCTGTGCAACAAATTTTCAGAAAACAAACGTTTTGACTTTCTGTTCCTCTACATGTGTAATGACCATAACCTGTATTCAAGATGACAATGTACTCATTTCACTGAACTATAGTAACAAATATAAAACCATTAAAATGAGACTTAGGGTCACTTCTGAGATCATAACAAAACAATGGGAGCAGAAATTAGATTTTTACTCTGAAGACACAAACTTTCACTAACATGAAGTTTCGTATCCTTTGCACTATCTTGCTTAACCATATCAATGTTAAGACAAAGCTTCTTGAAAATTTATAGGCCTTTCCTTCAAAAAGTTTATTGTTGAATCTGTCAAGATGTTTGTTTGATGAGTTCTCTATGTTGTATATTCTTGGCAAGGATTTTTGGAACATATTAAATTGAAGGATAAGAAGTACATTTATCAATTTGCACATAAGTCAAAAGCAGAACAACTGATTTTTGTACAGTACTAGTGTTCTAAGAACAAGCCACCGAGGAGATTGAAATTTCATGCTATTAGACGGACCGTGCATGAAGACGAACTACAAGGAATGAATATTTTTACAAAAGCTGTTTGTCTCACCTATTTAATCTTACTCTCTCACTTAGCAACCAATCAAATGCACACCTCCACTGGGTATGCACATGATCAAATTTATTACCAAGCCCGTCAATCATGCAATAAATCCCTGCTTGCTAAAACAAGGAATGTACAACTTTTCGGGTGAGGTGGTGGAACCAAAGCCCAGTCACTCAAAATTGACCACATAGAGCAATCCAAGGAAAGTCTCCTAATTCACCATCACCACATTAGCCATACGCACATCATTAATCCGCAGTTTCATGTGTTAGTACTCAATAAAGTGTAAATCATTGTTTTTCCTGTCACTGTGTCAATGCATGATATGCCTTGCTACCTGGCGGGTAGAGCCATGTCTTTTGTTACCCGCCTACTCACTGGGCAGTGATCACATTTGTTTGTCCACATGCACAGAAAGGCACCTTAATATGTGCCAGGTGCATGGTGGGTAAAGCCTTACTCAGATGGACCGTGATCAGTTTGTTTTGTCCATGCCTATTGAAAGCTGAGATGTATAGCTTCATCTTGACAACACTATGTGTAATGGGATATATGCATGAAGTGAGCGGTTTATGAGCAAATAAAATCATTTCGATGAATTAGAAAGAAAGGGTGCTGTACAAAATCATGTTGTTGGCCAGACCGGAGCATGTGGTTACAGGGCCAATTTAAAAATAAATAATTCTGTTGTCTGAAAAGAACTGTGGAGGTAGATGGACCATGTTCTTAGAAGGCCGGTTGTCAGAGCGCTAGTATTGTATCATATATATAGATAGATAGATAGATAGATAGATAGATATAAGATCG
>JAOWAY010205373.1:0-10113 GCA_028565895.1 Goniobranchus geometricus | reverse complement strand
TAATAATAATAATAATAATAATAATAATAATAATAATAAGAAGAAGAAGAAGAAGAAGAAGAAGAAGAAGAAGAAGGTCATGAAATGCTTTGGGATGGTCTGGCAGAGCTAGGGTTAAAATCTTTTATGTGCACATAATCTGCTCCTAGTCCTCTTCTCGAAAAGGCTCGAGTGTCTCTTTTTTATTGTCTTGTGTATCTGGACTTGCAGGAAATGTACTATTTTTGTTTTATTTCTTCTCTAATGAACAAACCAGATGATTTGGTTAAGGGTGTGCATTGCGTCATTTTGATGGAGGACCATATCACATGTTCCTTGAACTAGATCTGGGGCTTATGCATTGGCCATTGGAAAGGGAGGGATAAGAGGTGGGGGGGTGGCTTTCTGTGTTTATTGGCTTTGTGTTCTCGGCTGACCAATGAATGGGCTCAATTCTGTCTGGGAGCTTGGTGGCATGCGCATAGTAAAAAGTAGAACGATTGTGACTCAAAACCAGATCTGGGTGGTTGGCCTCCAAGAAGCGCTTTCGGCCAAGGGAGGTCTCTTCCATTTGGAAAGGTGGAGCTGCCTGATAGACTTCTGTTCTTAGTTGGATCTAAAATCTATCGCTTTTCGTATCTTGGGGGCATATATTTCATTTCTAGGATGGGTTCATTACTTGATCCTTACTTCCTTTAATGGTACTTAGACTAGGCGTGCCAAAGGTGGCAGTCCCTTTATCTACAACTATCGATCTAGATCTAGACTCAATTTGTAAGGCGACATTATTTTTGGGTCAAGAATTGACTTTCCAGAACCCTTCATCAGAGCAATGACAAAAAGCAGCACTTACTGAGCCTGTCAGAAGCTCCTTTCCACTAAAATCCTTGGCATCATCATAACCTCTTGGATCTTTTTGGCGGAAACGGTACAAAAATTGTGGAATGATCAAGAATCCTGCAGTGAGAAGGAATAATGGGATGTTTATGATTAAAACCCATTGAAGAAAGATGAAGTATGACAAAACACCAGTGCCAAAGGTTCCTTCAATCTTAAGTAGGTGTGATCTCCACAAGTCAAAGAGACCTAGAGCTGACTTGAAGTTCTCTACAAAATGCTGCCATACCTGTAAAGAGAACAATCATAAAATCAGAATCAACAAAGTAAGCATCTGTATATATATATACTTTATTCAGTAAATTAAATGACCACTTCTTAATGCTGTAAAAAAAAAAATTGAGTCGGAAGTATTTCCTGTCACAATTTCACCATCCCTTTAGAGTTCTAGATTGTCTGTCCTCTACTTGCTGCCTTTTCCTTGAGCTTCTAGCAGATTAAAGTGGGTTAGAACTTTCTGGATTTAGGCTAACCTTGCAACAGAAGAAAGCTTACAATCAGAATGTCCCTATTTAGAGAGGATTATAAAGACCCTAAAAAACTCATAAGTTTATGAATAGAACTGCATATACATTCTTTTCTTTAAATTTCTTTCTTCTTTTTCCCCCCCATTATATAAAGGATACCATTTCTGAGGAAATAAGATATTTCTTCATGAAACAATTCAAAATACCATGCCAAGCCTGTATTGTAAGTTCTTGCATCTCCCAATCTTCCTTGAGTCAGTTTGAGGGATCTGTTGTCTGAAACAGAGAAGCATAAAAATTGAGCTTTCGTATCGTGATGATTCAACACATGAAGTTTGTGAACTGAATGAAGCAAAGCTCAGTCCATCTTTAATTTGGATCTTGCATCTTCTTCCAATGTTTCATCTCCTAATTATTGTAATAGTTTTATGATTGATGAGTTGAGTATTTTGTACTCAAATCTTTATTTTATAGTTAAAGATTTTCTCATAAGTCAGATCCAGGTGTTATGACTTTCTATTTGTTTATTTGTTAAAGAAAATAATTCTTATAATGATGGAATTTAATAAGAGTGCTATGTGTATCAAGGAAAAATGTGCTGTTGTACAGACTGTAACAGTGATACAAATTAATGTGCCATTGTAGACTGTGACTGCAATACATAAAAGTGTGCAATTATACAGACTGTGGCAGAGATACATAATAATATACATTACATCTATGGAACGTATGATTAACATTATTAGTTATATGTTGCAGGTATTAAAAAAATATATAACTATACATTGGCCCTTTCCTTTTCATGACATATGAGTTTTCCTCCTCTTTACTTGTCCCATGTTCTAAGGCACTTAATTTTGACTTGTGATTTCTCAGTGTTTATCTTAGGTGTTTAACTATTCTCAGACCTTATCTTTTCAAACTGGAGAGACAGAACAGTATATCAGTTAGAGATCTGTCCTCGTCTAGAATAAAAATTCGTAACGATTTCATAACACTGTACCAAGAGGACACCCTATTGCTATTAAGTATGTACAGGCATCCCCTGTGCAAATCCCAAGTGTAAGCAATATCATTCTATCCCAGTTTTAACACTTCATCAAATAAGTCATCAATGAAAAAAAACTATGCAAGGAAATGATCTCTAAATATTATTACAAGTTTTGTCATAATGTGTTCTTATGCATCCAAAGGCACAAAATAATCAATGTACATTATTTTCTACACAGTATAAAAATAATATTTTCTTCTTGGACTCCACTTCCCACCCAAATTGGACACATACACCTTAGGAAAAGAGGGGAGGGGAGAAAAAAATTACTTGGTCATTTTCTTCATATTATATACTGATTGAGTCAGTAAGACTGAGTATAAACCTGAGTGCTTCCACTGCTGTCAAAACTTAACTTTTCCCTTCCAACATCAAAAAAAAAAGTAGCCCAGAATAAATCCTGGTGGAAAAAAACCCAACAAAAACAACAACCCAAAACTCATTATGAATGATCTTTTCTTTCAATTGACTCACTTCAAATGTCTTCTTCTGGATAGACTTGTTGGAATAGATCGCAAGGTATGATCAATATTATCATTCAATTCATCATCATCCATAGTCCCTTGAAGAGATTTCAAAACCTCTAAATCAACATCTTTCTTTTCACGCTTCAATGATCCTGTGTGAATAATAGATTGCTTCCGCTTCTTCAATTTTTCAGAGGCCATCTCAACAACTCTTTCTGAAAGAATAATAAAAAAAAAAAAAAATGAAAAGACACATTATAGAAACAACACAACAAACCTTTCAAATCTTTTTTTTAAAGTGTGGCATATATACATTTTTTTCTTTTTAAATGAGGAATATTCTAGGAGACTGATTGAATGGGGGAACAAAAAGAATATATTTTTTTCCAATCTTGGAAGCTTGATTACAAACCAATAGAAAAAAAGGAAAGAGGAAATTTATTATATCATAGTGAGAGCCTTTGTACTTTTTAGCTGTCTCTGTCGGTTATTGCACAATGCACTTTTTGTACTTAAAAGACGGGCAAACTATTTTCCCCATTCCATTTACAGTTTCCTAACTGGAAAATTATGGAGGACTGAACACTAAAAAAAAATGTTATACAATAATTATAAATGTCTAGTTTCATTGTATCTATACCATTCCATGTAGATATAAGAAAGAATTTCCTATAAACCAAATCTCAAGTTACGTTAATTTTACAAATAATTTCAAACCCATCTTAATAAAAAATTAGTGTCTATTAAGAAATGTTCTTATAATTTCTTTTCAGTGAAAACAGAATTTAAAATGGGAGATAATATCATTCTGTCTCTGTCGGTTCTTGCATCAACAGACTGAACTTATTTTTGGAAGTCACCAGCTCAAATCAGTCAGGATATCTACTTGACATTCTTTGTATGGACAAAATGAAGGATATTATTCCATGGTTTTCCAACTCTGGAGCTTACATTGAATAAAAATGCACTTCATTACCATTGCTTTTATTCAGGCCTTTTTGTTGTACATGAAACCATTTCTCACACTCAGGAAGACAATCTGTATGATAAATATTCAGAATCAAAACTTTCTACTTTTGCAACAAGGGTGACAGTTATTTGGCCAAAATCTTCTCCTTTTTATTTCAGTTTATCCTGTAAGGAGTCACCATGGCAAATTTTCAATCTCCAGTAGTCGTCTGCAACTAATTCTCTTATCCACCTCACCTCTCTCACAACAACAACCCTCAAATCCTCTTTACTTCCATCCATATCTTTCTGAAAGAATAATAGAAAAAAAAATTGAAAAGACACAGAGAAACAACAAAACAAACATTCAGCTTTTGTGGGGCTTTGTAGTCTAGTAGTGATAGACAGTTCGCTTAGCCAATGTGAGATCCTGGGTTTGAAATCTGCCAGAAGCGGTGTGAAGTTGAGTGCTTGGAAAAGCCTCTGTATTCACAATTTCTCACCACACTCAGTTGTAAACAGAGTCACTAGCCATTTCCAGCACTGTCCCCATCTGAAAAAAAATTGTGCTGTCAGTCTGTCTTGTCCTTGATGTTGTGTTGCTGTTGGTTGGAGACCCCTTGTAAAGCCCTTGGAGCAGATTAAGAGGATGTTGTACTACATAAAAGCTCTTTTTTCCCTCTTGGATCTTCCTCTTTTACTTTAACTTGATGATACCACCTTTGCATTATCTTGCTTTTACAAGCCTCATCTCTCCTCTGAGCATACCTGAACCCTCTCAATCTATACTCCCTCGCTTCGTCAGTACTTTCTTATCTAGTTTTCTCCCTAGTGTAGTCATTCCATGATATCTTGTCCAAACTTGTTGCACTTATTGAAAAAAGCATCATCTTCATAAATTTATTCAAATTCAACCAACAAAACATATTGAGAACATTGAATTTCATTTCTACTTACCCATTTGTTTACTTGGAAGCTGATCAAGAAGTTCTTCCATTAATGTGTCTTTTGTGACGACTTCCAAAATTTCATCTCTATCCACCCCCATTTGGTTATTAAATAACTCATCTTGACCACCACCAGTGTCTCGTTCATCCTTATAGGAATCCATGTCAGTGGTCCCTTGAGATGAGAATAAGATATTCAATAAGAAAAAAAAGATAAACAACAAAAAAATTGGCCCAGATCAAGTTGTTTCATACTTTAACAAAATGACTATAAAAATGTAATTCAGTCAAACACAAGAGTCATAGATGATGCTAAAAGATTCCAGGTATTCTTCTCATGCATGAGAGTTATGTCAAATGAGTGAACAAGTAAAATATCTGACAACAGAAGTACAAAATAAAAAGCATTATTTGCTTGCTGGAAAACTCTGTGTTTATGCCCCAAACCTGTCCAGTAATTCAATGGAGAGTTTCAAATAATCAACACAATCTTCTACTGCATTTTGAAAAAAATTATCTCTTCCTTTGCACTCTGACAATAATGGAATTACAGATTAGTGGTATTTTCAGCCTAAAACAAGGTTTTTCACACTCAAAAGTCTAGGCTTGCATTTTCATATTATGTGCAATATTCTTAAACTTTTGGTTTTAAAATAATCTAAAAAGATTTTGTTCTTGTTTAAGCAATGAGAAGTATACACACACTGTAATATACATACAACTTAATAAGCATACTTTCCCCTAACTTCTGGGATACAACCAGGCTGAAATTAAAAAGCATGAGAAAAGCACACATTGCATTGCTGTTTTATGTGCAGGAGATTGCCATCTTGATCAGGAATAACGGTAACCTGAGACAAAGGATATTGGGTCTTTATTTCAATGATGATTCATCATTAAAGAAATTCCAAAAGGTCTAAATATAGATTCCTGGTCTTCTCTGCCATGGCAGAGGTAAAAAATAGAACAGTCGTGTGAACATGCAATGAAACCAAAACATATTTTCAGTAAATTAAAAAAGTAAAGTACAAAACAAAAAACCACTGGACTCCCTTGGAAGCATCCCAAGCCCATGTACTAAATGTGAGGGTTGTGAATCGAACACAGCTTTGTATGTGTAAGTATATATATATATATATGTGTGTGTGTGTGTGTATATAGACAACAGCAAAAGAGAGTTTAAACTTTTTATGGCTTTGTGCATCACCCACACACATCAATACTTCTTGTATTACATGTCACATTGAGGGGAATAACTTGGAAGTTTATGATGAAATAAAACATTTATTACCATATATACTATATATATTGATTAATCAGGGCCTGAAACGTTTCAAATTTCTGACTCGGCAAAATCAGTGCTTGGTGTGACCACCTCGTGAGTTGTGCAAATATGAAACTCACTGATGCATGGATGATATCAACATTTCCACAAAGTTCCCAGTAACATTATCCCAAATCTTGAATAGTGTTTGGAAAAGTTCATTGTCATTTATTATGGGCCCTCCATGGGATTCATATCTGGAGCCGGTTTATGGTGATGATTCCCTGTCCTGACCGAAAAGCAGTTGTTCTTCTTGCCTTGTGGAAAACTGCATTGTCTTGCATAAAAATTAGCTGAGTGCCAATCACAAAAGGGATTACATACTGTCAAAATCTGATTAATGTAATCATCAGCATTCAGCCAGCAAATTGAACGTACTAAAGGTGATTTCGTATCATAGGTTCAAAATCAAACCTTCCACCTTGTCGTCTGTAGCAATGGATCCTTCTGTCTCTTGCATCAACTGTGAACAAGGCTTCATTGCTGAACAAGACTCATGACTGCTGTTATAATGCTCACCGTAAATGAGTGTGTATGTGTGCGTCTATTAAAAGAGGTCTGTGAGCACCTTTACCCTGCCTGAGATAGGCGATGTCTTACCATCTGGCTACTCCAGATGGCTTATTCACTGGCTGTGGCCTTGGTTCTCGAATGGTCTGTTCTCATGACGACGAACAATTTCGTTGTCCTTGTCATTGGTTGTGCAATGACTGCTATTGCTCATGCTAAGATCTTTGGCGTTACCTGTGGCTGCATATTTGCACAGTATTTTGTAAATTGACGCCAGAGTGACATGAACTATTCTAGCCCCATATTCAAAGCTTTAATACCAATCAGTCGAGCCCTTTCAAGATAAGAAAGTCTAGGCATGATAACAAGTGTTTGGCAAAGAGCAACAAAAAATTATTGGCCATACAATGAGTGACAGGCAAGTTGGTAAGTCAAACAGCATTTAATCTGTATGCATTCTGTGATTGAGCTGCGTACACATTCATGGTAAACAGGCATTTTCATTGATGTTCAAAGTGAATCATTTCTCATCAATTGCCCGCACCCCCTTGCCCTTCCCCTTACATCAACATCCGGCTATCGTCAACATTTCTCAGTCTTCTGAAGATGTGGATGTTAAGCGGAGACCACTGTATTACACAGTGGCTACTTTTACGGTCTTGTAAAGATGGTTCTCGGAGCTAACTTTACAGTCCTTAGATTACATGAACACACATTTCCATTTTTCAATTTACTTGGGCTCACTGGACTTGTATAATTCGAAAGAATTATGGATTTTAAAGGACTTGCATTTTTTTTGTTCGCTATGTCATTCCCTTTAATATATCATTCCTATAGATTGATATTATTGTTGCTGTTGTTGTTTTATTAGATGTTTTGTTGCTCAAATCTAAGATTTAGATTCTAGAACTAGTTAGGTCCATACTTCCATTGTTTGATTGTTCTAAGCGTACAATAGGACTATGATGGCCTTTTTTTTTGCTTGACCTTGATGGTTTAAACTGTTACAACATAGAATGCAGACAATATAGACTTATCTGCAAAGGAAAACAGAAATAATCCTAAAAATATGTATCCATAAAATAAGCTACTTATGATAAGGATCTTATTTCTGAGGTATGCACAAAAAGGATAATCATTTCTGGTCTAGGCCTATGCTATTCTTGTTAGCAACTTATATTATTCAATTTCAATTTCCATGTCAATGTCTATTAAACTCAAAAGTCTGTCAGTCTTCATTCTTTTGGCAGGGCATTTGTCTCTTTTATCCCATACCAAGGGCTTTTTTAAAAAACTATTTGCAATGAATCTAAGCAAATCATCATCCATTGTTTTGGATTTGATGTTCAACTGAAGATAAATTTAACTACCCACATGTTTGATAGGGAAAGTTTCGTCCTCTTGATCAAACACATGGATAGTGTGTAGTAGCCTTTTGCTTCTCTTAACAAATGGTGATAAATACTACAAGTATTTTTCAAAATTAAAGAGAAATAACCAATTCTGCTGGAATCTTGCCCGAAATGGATAATGCTGATTAACGGCAGCTATACCTGGTGACAATGGTCAGACAAACTTATATGGCAACGATGAAGTCAGTGAGTTTCAGTCAGAATAAATACATGTATTGCCTCCCAATACTTATAAAATCAGGATGAAGTGTCGTCATCATCTGCAATAAGGATCTTGTATGGGTGGTTGTTGGGTTTGATAGAGGAATACTCATTTTTAGTCGTCCTTATTTATATCCCTCCTGAAATTGCGATCCTTTATGCTTTCCCCTTGTGTTGATAGAGCGCTGCTACACACCAATTTGAACTTACTTTTTACCACATGGAAACAAAAAGTACTATTTCGTAAATCTACCTAAACTTTTTTCTATGCTGTAGCAACACAAAATAAATAAATCTGTGACCTAGATAGATGATCTTGAGTGTTACCATGATGGATAACAGAAATGGGCTATCTTGACAATTTTGAGTTTGCCACACTGGTGAGTAAAACACAGGTCACATGAACAATGTTGAGTGATGGCAGACCAAGTATAAGATAATAAAATTAGGCTATCTTGACAATTTTGAGTCTGCCACACTGGTGCGTAAAACACAGGTCACATGAAGAATGTTAAGTGCTGCTAGACTAAAGATAAACAATAAAATTATAATGTATCAAGTTATTTTGAATAAAAGAAAACAAATCGAACTAGCGAGTCAGTAACCTTTCATTTTAGAAAAAACTGAAAATTAATTTTATTTATCTCAAATCGTCATTCTCTCCCATTCAAATAATGAGCTTCAAACAAGTTGAACAAAATAACACGTCTTTTCAAAGCGAAGACACCATGTTCTGGTCTAAACTGTAATTGAAGAAAAAAGTCTCAACAATGGCCAATTAAACAATTAAGTGAAGACCAATAAAACAATGTAAGCCAACATTTGATGTAAAATTGATCAATGAATCACAAATAAACCAAACTCAATTCATCAATGCAGGTTTGTAAAATAGCTTGTCCATATATCGTATTACTCTAGGTATTTTTAAAGAATATTTAAAGGCCATGTTGTATTGAGACACATTTTACCAAATGACGAAAGGAAAAAAAAATGGAGTGGGTGGCAAAACAATATAAATACTTAATAAAACCTACAGGGTAAATCGTAATAGTAAGCAAACATCTCCTTGCAACAGTTTTCTAACAGTCACAGAACACAACAGAAATAAAGATAACAATAAAGAAATTGTAATTCAATGAAACTAAATATGTAACAAATTTCAGCATGTTTAGCTTTGTCTTTATTTTCATTGTTGGGATAATTTTCTAAATTATTAGTAAGCAGTCTACTCAAACTCTAGCATTCATCTATATGAGTATTATGTAATATTTAAAGTTATATCTTCAGAAAGAACTAATGTCTCATTTTTCCCAAAAAGAAGAATGGGGCAGTGATAACATCCGGAACGACAGCAACAAAATTTTAAAGTTTTCAAAAACACACTACCTTCTGTGACTGCAAACAATTTTAAATTGTTTTCTTAAGACAAATACCAAGACTTTTTAAAAAGTTGTGATGAAAATTGTATACTCTCTACTCTAAATATTTTCAAGTCAAATACGAACAATTTTCTTACAAACAATCCTTCTTTTTTCATTGACTGTCATTGTTGAAGTTCTTTCAAGTTGTTCCTGTGGAATAATTTTATTTGAACAAAATACAAAGTGCAGTCTTTCAGACAGTGTTTGCATAAGCCTGTAAACACTTTAAACTTACTAAACTGGATGTACACTTATGTAGAGTGGAACCCTAAGCTCCCCCCCCCCACTTACCCCTCCTTCCAATTCCCCCTTTATAACTCAATTATTATGTTTCCTTCCTGTAAAAAGTAATACTTCTCTCATCATAATTAGTTAAAAACCTGTCTAAAACTGTTTCTAACTAAAAGACATAACACACTCACTCATAATATGTTTACATATAAGGAAAACGTACATGATGAAAAGCAGCACTTTGGACACATAACATAT
>JAOWAY010205262.1:0-10113 GCA_028565895.1 Goniobranchus geometricus | reverse complement strand
TTGAGAGAGAGAGAGAGAGAGAGAGAGAGAGAGAGAGAGAGAGAGAGAGAGAGAGAGAGAGAGAGAGAGATTCTCTGTCTGTTCACCTTTTGTTTCATATTTCAGGCTGGGTGTATGAGTTGCGCAAATGGTCTACAGGAACAAATGCAGCCTTGTCAATTTTGGCACTCACCGTCCTTGCTAATCTGGATAGAGATTGGATAAATAGTGATGTGTATCAAGATATGTTGCTTTTACATCCAGCACATAGAAACAGGTGAACAAAGGGCTATTTTTTTAACACCAGAAATTACAAAATTTCCACTCTTGATCAATCAGTCATTTAAACTCCATCTTAATTAAGAATTTCCCAGTCGAAAATGAAAAGAACATTCATGATGAATTTTCACCATAAGATTATCTACAGGAAAAATGTTAGATAAAGATTTTGTTGTGGAGTTCATTATTCCCGTTCATTACAGTATTATCCACTTATATTGACATACTTTGGGAAGTGAACATGATATTGATATAGCGCTCGATAACTGCATGGCTCGGGACCAAAAAATCGTGTCGTTATCGGGGGTTGTCGTTATTCATAAGTTTTCAAGATGGCGATCAAAGGGGGTGAGATGAGACTTCCTGGAGCCCACAATGCGATGCGCATATATCAATATCTATGATAAGGCATGCTGTTACAATGTGTATCTTGTTCTGACAAGTGTTTTATCAGCTGTGCATTGACCATTGATGAATAATACTCTTGTTTTTGTTTTGTTTTTGGACCGACTCGAGTGCAGATATCAAGGACATAGATGGGTCGAGAAATGTTGGTTTTCATTGGCTTAGAGTAGCGGGTTGACATTCTTTCGATGTCGTTATTCAGGGTTTTTGGTCTAATTCATGTCGCTCTTGCGAGGTTTTTATTACTAAGGACATATAGTGTAAAAATCGGGACCTGAGAACAATGTCATTATTCTGAGGTTGTTGGTATTCGGAGCTGTCATTATCGGGAGATTGCACTGTATGTAGAAATGTTGATAACTAAAAATAAAAATCCAGAGAGAAAAAAATAATGGGAGAAAAGCAGTAAAGAAAGTGGAGGAGGGGAGATGGTGTCGGTTGTGCACTATAGTGTATTAAGGTCTAATGTATAGATCTAGTACGTGGTCAATATGTGGACTAGTAAATTAGGTTGACTGTTAAGGTTTAAAACAATGTTTTTTCCATTCATGTTCATGGATACACGTAGGAATCATGTTGATAATGCAGAGTAGACTGAAAAAAAAGTTTTATAAGAAAAATTGTTAAATGAAGGTATTGAAGGAAAAGTTCTGGGATTGGAAACATGTTGACATATGAAAATGTCGATAAAGCGGCTATCATTATAAGTGGATTATACTGTTCATCAAACCACTTCATAACAAAGTTTGTGCGTATCAGAACAATTATATGAAATGTCTGTGGGAAGAAATTATAATATTGTTATCACAATATGGCCCCATTTACTTTTTTTTTTCATGCGTCATGATTATTTCTTGCTAACTTAAGTAGTCTCTGGATTTTAAATCATTGTCTATGAATTTTAATTATTATTGCCAAACAGCCATCAATACAACTGGAAAATTTATTTCATCTAGTGTAAATGGACAGTTTGTCATAACTCGTTGTTTTTACAGTCATCCTGTGTATGCAGATGTTGTGTTGGTTCATGGTGTCCGTGGTGGGGCAGTGAAAACATGGAGACAAAGAGACACTGAGAACACAGAAGAAAATAGTTCTTATTCCTATTGCTGGCCTAAAGTAAGTATCCTGGATTATATCAAAGCAAAAGGGAGATTATCTCAATGAAAATTACTAATTCCATCAACTTAGATAAAAAGTCAGGGGTTTTCCTTTTTTTTCGTATCCAATTTAGAACAGCTCCATACCATTCATTCCCAATACATGGACAAACCAATGAAATCTTTTGTTCTCACTCCTAGATGTTTTCCCCTTGTTCTTTTCTATACTTTTTCATTTCTTCCTTGTTCTAAATAATATTATTGACACCTGTGTATGAAGCATAATTGATGGGATGCACTCAGTTTCTTTTATCAGTAGCATGTAATAATATATTTCTCTGCCATGTTCTACCTCTGTGTAGCATGATGAATACTGCCTGCATGTTTTACAGCATGGACTGGCACAAAGTAAGGGATTTATTGAAGTATAATGGAAATGTTCAACAGCAATTGCCAAGCAAACTGAAAACGATAATTAGAAACAACATCACTCATATTCATCAGCTGTCTGGAATCCTATCCTGTGTTTCATCTCCAATTTCAAAGATATATAAATCATGTATTTTATGTAATATTTTGTGGGTAAAAAATCCTAAATCCCTTAGTTGTGAGAAATATTTTCTCCATTCTTCACTTTTATAACATGTTTTTCTTCAATAAAGGATTGGCTGGCAGCAGATTTTCAAGGGATCAGGGTGATAAGTGTTGGTTATGTCACAACCCTTCATCGATGGGGTGACCACAGTTCTATAGAACATGACAGGTGAGAAACGCTACTCTCATTTCTTTCCATGTATATACCTTTGTCATAAGACACTTAGCATGGTCTCTGCCTGTCACATGGTTTATGCATGATAAAAAAGTTATTTTTTTTCATTGACACTTTTTCAAACAAAGAATCCCTCTTCCTCTTGCATTGTATGATTGTTTCTCTGCTTAAGTGTACAGGTAAAGTGAATGACCAAAATTAACATCGTAGATGACGTGTTGATTAGCGACTAGAGCAAGTTTTTGTTGTTTTCTTTAAAGCTGCTGAAAGGGCTGATTAAAAGGGGATGCAAACAGACGGACAAGGGGTGGTCACTGAGATCTCATCTATCTTGTGACTGTACTTAGAATTTGCTTAATTATTTACATCCGCCTACATTTTTTCTCATTGTGATGAATAATCATGCAACATATATTTTGTTACTAAATTCCTTCTTCCCCTGCCCACTTAGACTATGGAAGAGAATTCCTCATTCTATCAGATACAGTTAAGACATGGACTCCTTCAAACAGTCCATCTGCCACATTACCCATAGATCAAAGTATTAGACATCAATGATTTGTTTTGTTGTTGTTTTTTTTATCCACTCAAACAGTTGTACTCAGTTTTACTGAGTCAGCCTGATTATTTGGAGAAGAAAAAGAAGAATAGAATACAATATACAAAATGATCTGACACTTATTACTAGTTGGTGTTGTTAAGATACAAGAATGTGATTGCACATTCTATAAAAATATTATATATTCAAATCCACTCACTATTCAATGGCCAGGGTTTAGCTTATTATTAGATGAACAGAGTTAGCATTGTAGGTATGAAATTTCAACTCTTTCCTTTGTCTCTTTCCTAGTTAGAGTGAGGAATTTGTTATTTGCCCCTTGTAATTTAAGGGCAGAATAAGATTTATTGCATAAGAAATTAATTTTCAACGCATGTTTTTAGTCTTCCGATGAATGTATCAACTTTGATTTGATTTTAGATGACAAATTCTTTTTGAAAAGAAGGAAAGACATTGATTTTAAAGACACCAGTTATTTCATTGATAATTAAAGTTTTCAAGCTTACTTATGATTTTGATTGCTATAATAATATTTATATTATTTTTTTAAATTTAAGACGGACCATTGATGGCCGCTGTGAAGATTTGATGAAGAAATTACGCAATGCTGGTGTAGGAAGTAGGCCCATAATTTGGATGGGTCATTCATTAGGAGGTAAAATGAATTTTTAAAATACAATTCTCATGATCCCTTCCTTATTGTGATTTTTTTAAGATCAAATTTTGTCTTAAATTCTGTACTTTTTCTGAAAGTGTCATTTATGTTAAACATTTGCTATCTCCTCCTCCTCGTCTTCTTCATCTTCTTCTTCTTCACTTCTTCTTCTCCTCCTCCTCCTTCTTCTTCTTTTTCTTCTTCTTCTCATCATTATTACTACAAGGGTCTCTGTCTTACATCCATATCCGCCTTTCATCCACATTTCTGCAAGGTTCAGATTTTTGTCTTTAGAACCTATCTCTCTAACATCCACATTATCCTCAATCCTTCATTTAGCGTTCACAATTTTGGAGGGGGGTCGAATTATTTTTTTGTTTTTACTTTATTGAAAAAGTATCGAGAACCTGCAGCTAATTTCAGATACGTCGGAAGAGAGGAATGCTTGATGCCAACTTCGCTATCTATAATAAAATGAAACACTTATCACCTTCTCACCTCTGAAACTGTTCATACAAACATCAGGTAGGGGATGACACCTGTCGAGACTCTCCTACCCAGTGATAAGCAAAGCTCGTTTTATACAGGCCAAATAAGGGAAATGCATAATCATCTGGCCAGTGAATAATTCCTGTCTAATTTTACGAGCACTGTCAATCGCAAAAAGCTGGTGTCACCTCATTGTCTAAATCAAAGGAAGCATTCGTCTCCATCTCAGACCCCAAACCATTCATATGAGAAAGTATGGACAACAAGTAAGCGTTGCCACCAGGTCAGACTTGCCTACGCATTGCGTATTGAGTGCTGGAGAAACGTTTCTTGTTCATTTCATTTTGCATTGGCCATAACCAAATTAAGATTTTATTGGCTTTTAATGGTTTACAGGTAAGCCAAATAACACTTAAACTCCTCACAGGTCACGATGACATTGGCCTCAAATTTTTATTCAGAATTGTACATTCTTTGATTGAGCTACTTTTGCATAAAAATGGGCATTGTTGGATCAACAGTTTTGAATGTGTTGAAAGTGATTCATTTCTCATCAACTGCTGTCTGCTCCCTAGCCCTCCCCTTACATCCACATCCGGCTGACATCCACATTTCTCAGTCTCCCAAGGATGTGGATGATAGGAGGAGATCACTGTGCTATTATTCTCCTCCTCCCCCCCCCCCCCCTCCTCCTTCCTCTTCTCCTTCTTCAAATTTTTCCCATTGTTTGCAGGGTTGCTACTATGAAGTGCTAATTTTCCAGACAGTTCATTCCATCTTCTCATCCTGATTGAAATCCAGTTCCCCCTTATTTACATGTATACAATCCGTGCCTGCCAATTCCATCCTTAGTACTCTTTAGCCAATGCACTTTTCATCTCTTCTTTATATATTCCTGGACCATTTCAATCTTCGAACAAGATCTTTGACACTGATGTTTTCATTTGGATATTCTCATTCTTTTCCTTGCCTTTCCTTATTACTCTAAGGGTCCAGCATAGCATTCTCCTCTCTGTCAACTCCAAATCTCTCTCTGGCTTCTTGGTCAATGATTTGTTTCTAGACCACACATCACAGCTGGCATTCCTTTTTATTTTTCAACCCAACATAATTATATTTGGCATGAATAATGGTTGGCTAACAACAATAAGACAGTCTGTTGAAGTTTCATTCAATAAGTTTTAATTTCGTTTAATTTCAATATTTTTTGTCAAATAATTTTGCACATTTTTGTTTTTCGAAAGTTGCCACTACTCTACGGCAATTGGAAGCACAAACAGAAATTGACTGCATGTTTCATATCAACTTATCATGTCCATTAGACACATATATGAGACAAAGTTATGCAAACCAAAAGAAAGGTTTGCTGTAGGAATCTTCCTTCCTTCATTCTAGGTGGAAGAATATTTGCTGTGTTTGAAAACTCGTGAGAGTGGCCTTCTTCTTTATATGCGCTGACTGACTCAGAAATTACCCAGACAATGTGTCTCTGGATTTTGTCCTTTATTTTATGATTTCATATATGGAATGCTAAGGAACCAACAACAGACATGTTTCTTCATCTTTATGTCCTTAAGACTTTTTGGTTTGTCAGTGAAAAGGTGCGGTGCTGACAAGCGTCATTTCGCCAATTGGTTCTTTGTGATTACTTAGCTTATCTAATCAATTTACAGTATGTCATTCTGGGTAGTGTCAATGAAGGACTGAAAACGGAAACAACCTCATGGTGGTTTTACATCTGAAATTCATTAAAAATACATTGGAGGATTGAGTGTTCCTGTTTCACTTGAAGTCATTATTGTTAATGTTTCTTTTCTTTTTTTAGAGTGTGGAAAGGATATGGGTGTATGTATTCATTTCTCTTTTGCAATTTGTATTTGAATCCATTTAGATTTAGTGTTTTGATGAAGATCTGTAACTTGTGAATAAATTTAATGGAGGCTTTGGTTACACACACATTTAAAAGTACATTACCCACACACACATACATTTCAAGAAAGAAGTGATGAATTTATAGTAATCATCAAATTTTTTTCATTTGCAGGGTTGTTGATAAAACAAATTCTATTAAATGCCAAGCAGGATTCAGACTTTGATTGCCTTCTCCATCAAACCAAAGGAATTGTGATGTACAGCGTCCCCCACAAGGGTTCAGGCCTGGTAGACATTATGATGCATGCAAAGTATTTACTCTTTCCATCCATTGAAGTCCAAGAATTGAGGACGTGTAAGCTTATATAGAAAAGTTAAATAATAAGTTGAAGTCTTTTTACCCATACAGGAAGATAAAGTGATTGAGATGGCCTTTATGTACCCACTTGTATTCATGGAATAACCAAACTCATAGTTCTTTGTAAAGACGTTTTACTTCTCTGATTGACAGCAATATTGGACAAGGAATTCAATCTATCAGGCACAAATTTTACAAGTTTTTGAGATAAGGACAAAATTGTCTTAGCAGCAAAATAAATAACATGTCCTCGTTCACACTTGAGCCAAGAGAATTAATTGATTGGAAAGCCTTCTTAAGAATACTTTGCCAAGGGCTTGTGATCATAAGCCAGCCTGTGTCAGCAGAACAGTTTTATGAATCTTTCATAAATGATTTAATTCTATAATATTTCACTCTGGATAACTTGACTTTGCATAACTCGATTTTCATCTAAGTCAATCTTTTCTCTTGGTCCCTTCCCTGTCCTTTTATATAACATTACTAAAAAAATTTCACTTAAGTCAATGCTTCTAAAGTTGATCTTATTATCAATCATTTAATACATTCACATTGATCGAGCATCTTCAATGGATAAAAAAGAGGATGGGGTCAAGGAACTCAACTTGCAACCGCAAGGCTTGGAAGTTGATTCAGGGCCGTGTCATTGCACTGTTTAGTCCTTGGGAGAGGCTATTTACACACATTTCCCCACCCCACTCAGAGGAAGAACTTGTCAGTATGCTCTTGTAAAATGTAACATTTCTATGTAGTCCACATGGATTTGAGAAGGTATGTGATTTGAAAGCGGCCTGTCTGGGAACACTCTTACAGTGCTTTGAGCATGTAGTGGACTTAATGCAATATAAAAGCTTTGCGATAGCCGATCCTGATTTTTTTCTCCCAGAACCTGATTTTTTCTTTGTTGGATCCTGATTTTTTTTACATACCCAGTGGCAAATATGTATACGTCCACTGCTAAACTGTCGTACATTTGATATCAATGCAGTCAAAATTTACAATGATGAGTAGGAGGTTGACTACCCTTACACAGAAGAGGAATATTGATGTAATTCATGGAGAAAAGTTCTGCAAGTGACAGTTGTATTCCGCTTAAGTTGATTTTTAGAGTTGCCTTTTCCTTTACCGGAGTGCCCTGTAATTTGAAAGCTATAGTCATGTTCTCAAAGTCTTTTCATTTCTCCCAATAATTCATTTGTTGTCATAGGAATTTAAATGTTCAAATGAGACATTAAATACAATTTGAAGTTGGGAGGATTTCCACAAAGCTCCTTTGAATAATGTCACTGACTGACTGAACCAGTTTATTGTGACTGATTTAAAGTTTGAAGATTGTATTCATCTTCATTGGAGCTTTAATGAAATTATCCTTATGTTTATGAACATTTTTGTATTCCATGACCAAAGTTTTCATTTTCTGAACTGGATTTCAACAAAAACATTTATGTCCTTCTGTTCTACTTTTTGAGAGATCCTATTTTCTAGGAAGAAAGACAAAATAGTTAAGACCAGCCATATACTAATGGATGTAATGACTTATGTGTGGTCAGTTTGTATTGACACAGACTTTATTTTTAGTAAATATATACTTGAATATGTTTTGAAATTGCCTACCCATTTTTAGCTTTCCAATGTCTCTAGAATAACCCCTCTCTGCTCCACAGTTGAATGTCATTTTAGAAATGATTTTAATTATTTTCATTTGCAGCATCGCCAAAGTTAAAAAATCTTCACAGCAAATTTCTGAAACTCATGGCCAGCAATCCAATTCCTTGTCTTAGTTTTGGAGAGAACAAGAAAACTGACTTTGGAAGACCGCTGATAGGAGGTACAGTCATTGTGCCGAAAGAGTCAAGTGGTAAGAGTATTACCCACAAATAACCAGTTACAGTAGTCAAGGGAGAGTCTTGGAATAGATAACTAACAATGGAAAAGTAGCCAATCCACAAGTATTTAGCCAAAGCTTTATAAACATACAAACTGTAGATTCAGTGAGTTTGCTCAAAGTTCAAAGTGCTATTGAAATATTACTTTATACAGTACTTGTTTTACTTTTCTTCAAGTCAATCTCAATGTACAATCTTTTTACAAAAGCAAATGTCATGAATATAAATCAATATTTGATATCAAATTTGTCATGCAGTCATATTGGTTTTCCTTTCATTAAAATTTATGAAAGATAATGAAGTTTTATTTTGAGCATTTAACTTTTCCTTTAACCTTTTAAAATCTCCAATTATCCTGCAGATCCCGGTTTTGGCCAGTTTGTTAACCTTGATGCCAACCACATAGAATCATGCAAGCCATGTGGGAAGGATGACACCATTTACCTCAACACAAAAGCTTTTCTTCGTAGCATACTCATCAAACTTGATCCTGCTCAGAAATAAATAACCAGGATACTTTTCGTTACTAAGATTGTAGTTTGTTCGTTTTTCTGTTTAAAGATTCTTTTATCCTTCCTACTGTGATGTTCAGTATACACTTATTTTCAGTATAGAAAGGGTAATTAACCTTAGGATGGTAAAGACAGTTTTAACACCTCTCAGCGCTAATAAACACACTTCATAAACCAAAAATAATCATCTTACAAGTAAGAGTAGTACTAGCAACTGTCTGTTTTAAGTAGAGAAAGTGAAAGTAGAGGTGAAAATATGGCCTGATATGAAATTTCGAAAGATCCCTCAATTTTTTTTCGTCTATCAGATTATAGCATGGTAATAGCCTAGCCCCTAAGATATCAACTGATGTAACACCAGAATTTTTTTTCAACTTTTTAAGGGATATGACTCAGAGGATGACTTTGAGAGTCCTCATGACTAATTTAGTGGACCCTGGAGTTTGAGGGTTGAGGAACATAGATTTACCCCTGCAGGCTTTTTAGGTCCAAGTGGGTTGAAATGACTCCTCCTCAGGATGAAACCTATTAGACTAAGCCTGTTTTCATTATAAGGAGTCCCCAAAGAGGATAACTTCCTTTGTGGGTGCATATGTCATAATAATATTGACTGAGCTGTTTTTTTTTTTAAGTGAATAAAAATAGGACTACATTTTTTGTATGTGTATGATTTGTAACAGATCTTTGTGTTGCCTCTGGAGGTCTACATCACATTAAAAAAGTCACAAAAAAATCCATTTCTGAATGCATTTCCATTCAAAAACATCATTGGAGAGTCAATTGAAACTGCTATACTTTGGCTCTTTCAGTTTTTCAAATGTCGTCTTTTTTCTCATGTAATAATTTTAAAACACGTATTTAAATGTCTTCAGGGCTCCGCTCTGATATATCTCCAAGAAATCATTGAAATAAGAAAATCCACACGAAATTTAAAATCATCAAAAGACCCTGTTATGTTAACAGTCCCGCCTGTAAAACGCAATGCCGGTACACGTGCCTTTTCAGTTTGGCCCGAAAATTTGGAGTGCATTTCCCATAGAATTGAGGAAAGCTGAGTCTCTGGAGGCATTTAAAAGGAAATAAAAAAAAATTATTTGTTCAAGCACTTTTATTACTCCGATCCTTTTATAACACAATTTGTAGTTTATCTCTTTTGTCTATTTGTCTACTTTCCGTATAGTGGAAATTTTGTATAGTGCCCAGAGCTTCTACTATGGGAGATGACGGCGCTCTAGAAATGTACATCATTA